>JAPTHA010000029.1:8865476-8884497 GCA_029814585.1 Gymnapogon annona
TATATATATACTTTATTTTTTTGCCACTTATGGGAAAGGAAATAAACACGGTAAGTTCCTGAACCTTTATTTTCTACATCATAAAACTTTATTTTTTTTACAAAAGACATAATGTTTTGTTATTTTCCTCCAAATAACAGACTAGGGTTTTGATTATCCGAGTGGGCCGTGAAGGGTTAAGCACTACCTGAGAAGAAAATGGACAACGGAGGAATAAAGCGTTTATCTTGTCTATAGTGAAGGGGCAGGGAGACAATTGGAGCTGCTGCTACAAACCTGGCACCACAGAGCCAAGGTTAGCTTCATGTGTGATGGGAAGGACAGCCACCGACAAATAACTTGTACCAAAGTCACCTCTGCTCTCTGTCTCTTTTTCCACACAGTAAAACAAACTATTAGCTCTACTCGCAACAACATTACCCATCAATCTCGCCCACAACGGAGAGTCACTGAGCTAAATCGCTCACCAGAAATGACCTCACAGTCTGCCGCCGCGCTCCCGTCCGGTGACTTGTCCCTTTTATCCAGTGAACCTGGGCACGGCTGACTGCCAAAAGCCGGCTTTGTTTACTGATGAAATTGGAAGTCGAGCCCCCGGCCCTTGAGGTCAGAGGCTGAGAATGTATTTACCCAAGAGTAGAGTAACATTCTAAACAGAGAATAAAACACATAGTGGTGGACCTCGGCCTCCGGGTATGTTTTTGGCTGTTAAATTACATTTAATGAATTCCTTCAATTTAATATTGTTAAATCTGAAATTTCCCCGAGTGGGACAAATAAAGGTATCTAATCTAGCAATCTATCTAATCTAATCGAGCAACATTGTAAACAGAGAATAAAAGACATAGTGGTGGACCTTAGTCTCTTAGTATGTTTGTGGCTGTTAAATTTTAATTCAATTTAATTTAATATTGTTAAATCTGAAATTTCCCCCGAGTGGCACAAATAAAGGTATCTAATATATCTATTAGATCTAATCTAATCATCTAATCTAATCGAGCAACATTGTAAACAGAGAATAAAAGACATAGTGGTGGACCTCTGTCTCATAATGTTTTTGACTGTTAAATTACATTTTAATGAATTAATTCAATTTAATATTATTAACTCTGAAATTTCCCTGAGTGGGACAAATAAAGGTATCTAATCTAGCAATCTATCTAATCTAATCGAGCAATATTGTAAACAGAGAATAAAAGACATAGTGGTGGACCTCAGTCTCTTTATGTTTTTCGCTGTTAAATTTTAACAAATTGAATTTCATTTAATATTGTTAAATCTGAAATTTCCCTAGTGGGACAAATAAAGGTATCGAATATATCTATTAGATCTAATCATCTAATCTAATCAAGCAACATTATAAACAGAGAATAAAAGACATAGTAGTGGACCTCGGGCTCTTATTATGTTTTTGGCTGTTAAATTAAATTTTAGTTAATTCAATTTAATTTAATATTGTTAAACCTGAAATTTCCCCTGTGGGACAAATAAAGGTATCTAAACTAGCAAACTATCTAATCTAATGGAGCAATATTGTAAACAGAGACTAAAAGACATAGTGGTGCACCTCTGTCTCATAATGTTTTTGGTTGTTAAATTACATTTTAATGAATTCATTCAATTTAATTTAATATTATTAACTCTGAAATTTCCCCAAGTGGGACAAATAAAGGTATCTAATCTAGCTATCTAACTAATCTAATCGAGCAATATTGTAAACAGAGAATAAAAGACATAGTGGTGGATCTCGGTCTCTTGATATGTTTTTCGCTGTTAAATGACTTTTTATTTAATTCCATTTAATTTAATATTGGTAAATCTGAAATTTCCCCGAGTGGGACAAATAAAGGTATTTAGTCTAATCTAAATCTAAGTATATGTGTGTGTGTCCCGGAGCAGGTTGAGAAAACAGCAGCCGATAAAATAAGCTCAGCCACAACATTCCGACGCATAATACACTTATATACAGTAAGTGTGCATTACGGGAAATGCAGATCGGTGTCGGTTGTAAGAAAAGCGGGATTATATTTGGACGTCAGGAGGGATGATGTGGACTAAATCATTCTTTTCAACCCCGTAATGTTTAAGCTCACTGTAGCTCTCAGTGTATTTGCTGGCCAGATAGCAGCCTCAGTCACAAACATTCCCTTTAATCTTCTTAGTCTAACAGCTTGACTGGAATATCTTTTCTCTTCTAGTGTGTCTGAAGAGTATCAAATCTGCTGGTGATAGATGGGATGGATTTATCTGCAATAGATAGCTGGTGTGACAAAAACAAAGCAAAACAAAGTGTAATCCGAGATGATGGAAAGGTTTTTCAAATGTGGATAAATGACAGCGGGGCTTAAAACGTGGAAAACGAGCATCCCCCCCCTCGTCAGTTTAGGACTGAAGCATGGACACTTAAACCATTATAGATTGGGCATACGGTGCATATACTTCCGCCCGGTTGATTAATTTGGACTTTTCCTGACGTGTAATGGCTACTGTGTGAACCCAGTGCACCGCCTGAACTTACTCCGCCCTTTCACAGTGGATCAACACCTTGTGCACACCCAAACTTTTCCCGCCGCACACATACTGGGGGAAATGGTAGCAATGATGTCAGCGAAGCCTGAGTCTCATCGTTGTCCAATTGGTGTGTGTTAAATACCACATCAGCTCTAAAAAGCCTACGTTAAATATAAATCTATCTTGACATGAAAACGCGGTGAATATTCAAAGCCAAAGTGTGCAATTATAAAAAGACAAAGTGGGCGGATGGCATATTAAGAGTATTCCCTTTACGCTGGCGCCTCAGAAAATAGTACGAATATGGCTGGTTTCAAATCTCTTGTTTGCTTAAAAAAAAAACAAAAAAAACCCCAGAAATTAGCAAAGAACGCAGATTGTGGATGACTGGTTGACTACCTCCACATTGAATTGAAATGAAAAGATAAATGAGATCAATCATGGCCTGTCTATTGTCACAAGCTTGCATTACATGTTTTTTTTTTTTCTCCATAAAATGCGCTCAAGGACCTCAGTACCTGATATGACAAATCTGCTGTTTGGATATAAATCAAGCCGAGGATTATAAGACCGTCAGGGAGCTGCAGTGAGCTGTGAGGATGACACACTAGGTTCACATGTGGTCATTCAGGAGCTTTACTTCTGGTCAAGAGTGCAGAAGGACTGACTCAGACGCAGCCATGACATAAGATCCAGGCGCGAATAGCGACAGACCATCCTCCAGCGAAGTGTTGGGTTCATGCGAATGAGAACAGAAATCCATTTGCCATTTGCATTCCTCCTTAGGCTATCTGTCAAAGTCACAGTTTTTATTATTATTATTTTTTTCTCCTCTCTCTCCCCGGTGCACATCTCAGAGCCGGTGACTGAATTTCAATGTGGTGTTAATTTCTCCAATTTATTTAAAGTAGTGACTGTAGAGAAGACCAAGGCAACGCTTCTGACTGGTGTCTACCAGGGACACACAATGTCCGTGAGATCTTTCAGCAGTCGCCAAAAGTTAACAAGGTCACCTTTGAAATTGTGGGTAATGAATGCGCTTGGCTGTGAAGGACTGATGTTCAACTCTGCACCACATATTTTGATTAACATAAAATTGCAATACCGCCTCTTCCTAGAGCTTCGGCCCAGTGATCATCGCAGTAGTTTATTACGCTAAGCTGACATTACTATGGTAACACACGTAGTGCAAAAGGGCTGCAAGGCAATCTGTTGTTGCAGCAATGGCCTATTCGTTAAAATGGTGACTTTTATGAGAATGCTTGATTATTTTTTGTCTTTGGGAAGATGACAAACATCTCCTTCATCGGCAACTATCTCATTCTAAGTTTGATATAGATTGTTTACCAGAGCGGACTTACACAAAACGCTTTGCTATTATCGGGCAAATTAAAGTGATAAGATATTTGCGTTCTGACGCATCTTTTCTCTTCGTATATTATCGCCTCTTATCCAGGTTTCAGACAGGTGCGATTATGTGTTTGTGAATGGAAAGGAGACAAAAGGGAAGCTGAAGATGATGGTGAACTTCACCTACAGCTACCTGAGTGCTCAGCTGGAAATGAACGTGTGGATGCCTCGACTCCCACTTCAGATTGAGGTGTCGGATGCGGAGCTAAGCCAGATCAAGAGCTGGAGGGTACCGATACTGGCGTCCAAGAGGTGAGACATACAAACATTTGTTTTACACACAGACTTTTTTTTCCTATTTGGTTTACAGATGGGATTTATAGAAATGTCCTTTGGCCCGTGTAAATTTAAATCATATCTCTCCAAGGGTTTAGGGTTTTCATTCCATTACATAATGCACTGCACTATCTTACTGCGATCCAATCAAGCAAAGAGATGGGCTTGAGTGATTGGAGTATAGCAGAACGAGCATTTACAGTGTGACAGGTGTGACCTATATGTGTGTTTTCTGTGCTCATGCTCCAGACCTGGTTGGAACAGTGACGAAGAGGACAGAAAGGGGAAAGGCTGCATGCTACAGTTCCAACACGCTATGGTGCGAGTGCTAACGCACTTTGTAGCTGAGCAGGAAGACCCCCGGGAACCCAAGGCCTACTTCCTGAGCTCTGATTGGCAAGTGGATGTCACACGGCTAGTTAGATATTTCATGAAGGTGGAGGACCCGCGTGTAGCAAGACTACAGGTGGGAAGGGTGCTACAAGGACGAGACCTCGGAACAACCACAATCCAGGTAACAAGTCCTCGTCTGAAACCCTCCTGAATAATTTTGGCATAAAATTGATGTTATCAAACTTGTAAAATGACACTCGAGAAATGACACAGCAAGTCCTCTTCCATACACTGCTGATGGAAACTTTTTCCATATCATTCTAGGTGTTTTCTCCACTTTCTGACGCGATCTTGGGTAAAACAACTATTCAGGTTGTGGATGAGAAAGTGACCATCACCGAGTTGGGGATCCAGTTGGTCACAGGACTCTCCATGATGCTTCAGCTCAGCCCAGGAAGCAACAAGGCCATCCTCGCTACAACAACCACACAAGAAATCCTACAGAGCCCCAGACAGGTAACCTTCTTGACTGTTTGTTTCAACCTAACCCTAACTCTAAAAACACACATTTTCTTTAAACATGGTTTGCTTCCTGTTTTTCTTTGTTTATTTTTTTGTAGAAAGCATTCATCAGTGCCTGGGTGCAGTTCAGTGACGGCAACCAGACACCTCTCGATATTTATGACCCTGCCTTCTACCGTTTGACAGCGACGTCTCTGGATCAGGGTGTGGTGTCAGTGCAGGGCACACCTCAGGCTGTGGTTGCAGAAGGAGAAGGTGAAGGAGGGCTGGTCAAAGTGGAGCTGTCCATCTGTGAAGTCTGCCAAAAGTCCAAACGTAAAAGCACTGTAGCTGTGGGAAATGGGAGCCTTAAGGTCAAGTTCCAGGTCAATAGTCGGCGCCCAGACAGCAATTCCACCTCTGACAGCAGCAACGTTGGTAGCAAGGACAACAGCAGTGACTATGGGAATGATGGTGAGGGTGCAGGTAGTGAGAAGAAGCAAAGGATGCCATCTGGGGATCCACCAGCAAGCTCAGAAAGAGAGGAGGGTGCAATGCAGAAAATCACAACCACCGTTAAATCCACAGAGCGCACTTACATAACCAGTGGCAGCCTCGGAGGAGTCGGTAAGATCAGCAATTCTGGAAACCCTGGTAGTCCTACCAGCATGGTCAACATCAATTTGATGAGCAGCCCCAGTCAAGGCAGCAGAGGATACGGTTCAGACAATATGATAGTGGAGGACATGGGCAGTGTTAGCCTCACCAGTACTGTGAAGGCACCTGGCAACCTAGTGAACTATAACAACTTCCCCACCAAAGTGGAGGCGCCCGGGAGGGAACCAGTGGAGGTGGAAATTGGTGGTGAGGAGTTGTTGGCCAACAGGCCTCTCACGGACTTGGAGATTGGGATGTACGCTTTGTTGGGTGTCTTTTGCCTGGCCATCCTGGTTTTTCTGGTCAACTGCATCTCTTATGTTGTTAAGTTCAGACACAAGAAGCCCCCTTCTCACAACCAGGAGCCAACAGGTCATAGACACGATTGGGTGTGGCTTGGCACAGATGCCGAGCTAGTGATGAGCGTGCCAGGCAGTCCTGTCCAACAAGACTCCCAAACCACTACCACCGTGATAGACATCGTGCCTGACAAAACGGCCTCTCTGTCCAGAAGGCCCAGCTGCCTGGCCTCGGTTACAGACTCTCCTATTAGCTGCGTGGGCTCCCTCAGGAGCAAACCTATACACACCGAGTCCCTCCACTCACCCACCAGTAAGAGAAAGAGAGTCCAGTTTACCACCTTCTCCACACTGGAGCGCCAGCATTCGCCACATCTCCCAGCCAGGGAGAATGGCGATGGGATCCATTGGGTTGGGAAGGAGGACAGTTGTGAGGAGGAACCCCAAGTGCCCATCACAGAGCCTGGGGACCATTTGTAATAGCGAACCTGTTCAGACCTCACGTGTACAGACGATGTGGCTTTGATCACCTCAATGCCTTTGTGAAATCCAAAAAACTTTCAAGAACGTGATTTTGGAATCGTCGAGCCCCATATTTCATAATTACTAAGGCCTTTTACATGTACATGTACTGTATATAACTGTTAATACCGGTGAATGAATGAGTACAGAGTGTGTGAATGACAAGTAAGATTCTTCTTTATACAAAGCCACCAAATGTTGATGCTGCATGCAAATATCTATATTTCTGCACTCACCAAGATGGTAAACATAGTGCAGTGAACATTGAAAAAACCTTTCAAAAATAAAAATACAGTATATATTTATTAGTGGTTACAGTACCACACAGAACAGAGTTGTAATGATATGGGTTTTATTACAAATGTGGCTTCCATCAATCATGTAAACACCAATAGGTGTTTGACAATTAATGGATATTCTTACCAAGGGTCCAGCACATTTCAAAAGATAAAACCTTTTACTTTGTCATTTTATGTTGATCTACTATGTTTTTTTTTTTCATTAAACACAATCTGATCTTGTATATTGTTAAGTTTTTTTTATTTTTTCACACAAGGCATTGATGTTACCGTCACCAGTAGAGTTTGCAAGAATTCCCTTTATAACACTACCAGCTCAAATTTAACAAGCGTTTGAAATAAAATGACAATAAGTACAGCACATTAACAGCAAATGTTAATTCAACTGTCCAGATCCAAGGCATCTTATTCCATCTGCTATCATACAGTTTACGATGGAAACAAACCACATGCATAACATTACATTTCTCTGGAAGGAGAAATGTAATGTAATGATTTATTCTAAACTCTATTTTTCTTTATAAAATCCCCAAGAAACGTAACAGTACAAGATGTAAAAAGCGAGAAATATCCTTACATTTTCTCACCAGTCCTATCCCAAGTGTGTTGCCAAAATGAACCTTTGTAACAGAAAATTACAAGAACCTTTAGTGACCCACTACCCTTTAAACAAATTGAGTTTTTTTTTTCCTGAGCTCTTGAATTTGGGCAGCTAGACCTTTGCACTTTATTAAAAATAGATTCAGGAGCATACAGACTCGGAAAATTCTGGTATTAGAAAAGAAATAACCCTGATCCTGTGTTGCTTTTAAGGGCAAACAATGATTTGATCACACCTTCGAAATTTTCCAAAGTAGCAAACTTGTATTTTATTATTTGTGCAAGAAATGGTAAACATATTTAATGTGTTATTCAGAACACCAGTCAAAAGAAACCGGTGAAGTTTATTGCTTCTTTAATTCGGCGTAATGAAGAATCGAACGTGTTGTTTGAGATTTAAATTAAACCATAAATAATGTGCAAAGTCAAAAACAATAATTGCATTCAAATGGCCGAAAAAAAAAAAAATCTTCAGTACTATGATATTCCAGTCATATTTAGATCTTTGGTTTATAAACATGATTTGCATACCGATGCTGTAAAAGACACCAGGAATTGTAAACGTAATGTCCTCTTCTGTCAATGAGAAACCTTCTTAAATGGTCCGACCTTAAGCTCAGTACAAAGTGTCCATTAGCCTCTGGTACGTCTCCCTCTCCTGTTTCAGGCTGTGACGCTGTTCCACGTACGTTTTCCCATTCTTCACCAGGCTCCCTCTCAGCTCCTGATCTGACAACAGCCTCTCAGATTGATGCACAAATTCCTGGCAGGGAAAAAAAAAAAAAAAAAAAAAACGTCTCATTTGCTGCCAAATGCCACTTGAAGTTTGCTACTGAAGTTGCCTTAAGAGGAAAAGATATTTTAAGATATTTTAAGCCTAATAACTGCACTCAGTGAAAAAGCCTTTGCACTGCTTAGTGGTATGCGATACTGCATATCTCGCTATTCATTCATTCATTCATTTTCCAAACCCGCTTTATCCTTTGCAGGGGTTGCGGGGGTCACTGGAGCCTATCCCAGATACTCAAGGGCAAAGGCAGTGCGGGGGGGCGGGGCGGACCCTGGACAAGTCTCCAGTTCATCGCAGGGTACATTTTGCAATTGATTCGATACCAAGTAAACAAAGGGCCAAAATTGCCGAAACGATACTTAAAATAAAGAAGATGTGCCATTGAATTGCTAAATCTCAATTAATTTTCGTGACCTTAACCCTTGTATTATGTTGAAAAAAAATTACATTGATTATGTTACGTGTCATTTTGACCCATACTCTGTAAATCCACTCAAAACAGTCAGAAAACAGGTTAAACCAATAACAACTTTATTTTAGATCATATAAACATTTAGAAAAGATGCATGCAATACATTTTTAAATCCCAAATCTAAATTTAAGAACTATTTCGTTAAATGTTGTTTTTTGATGTTTCCTTTTTCATTATTAAATAGTTCAAACCCAGGACAGAATCAGGACAGAGTTGATAATTAAATAGAAAATGCTTAAAAATCTTCATTAAAAAGTGCACGCAAAACCAGTAAGAAAATTAAAACAAACAAGTACTGGAGGGATTTCTCTCCTCTCTCTGTTTTTGTAGCTCCGTGTTTTCTTTTGGATGTTTTTTTTATATGTTTATATAAATTGGTAGTATTTCCACTATACCTGACTAGATTTTTACGAATCCCACATTTTGCTGTTGTCAAAGTGTGCCTGCTGTGCGCTGTCACAGGTGTGACAAAGTCCTGGTTGTTTCCTCTTTGCCAAAACCCCTGCATTGCAAACGTGAGTGGAACTTAAATGATCCATCTCACTAGGCTAGTATCGATCCGATACAGATACCGACTTGGTATCGACACTATCGATATTTGGATCGATGGGCGCACCAATAACTTAAAATGTATCTGCATAATGCCAAAGGATGGACATATTTGTGGATTCATATCCAAATGCAGCTGTCCAATAGACCTTCAATAGCCGCCACCTCTCAGCTGCTGACAAAGTAAAGAAACAAACTGTCAGCTACAGTTAAACAATATCGCCACACCAGCTGTTACAGGGAGACTGGGAGAGGAAGATGTGGATAAAAATAAGACAATTAAGGAATGAGTAATTGTGCCGTCACTGATTGAGATGCGGTGCACCCACTCCGAATTGTGAATTATTGTGGCTCATTTGTTGGCCTACAACGAGACAAAGAGATGAACTCGACGGGAAAACAGTGAAAATGCCTCAAAAGGTTCCTGTGACACGGCGGCAGAGAGTGAGTGGGCACGCGAACCTTCAGCCGCAGCCAGTCAGTCGGTGGGCCACTTCACTTCCTTTCAAGTGATGTGATTATGTCTGGAGAGGATATGGGGTCTCTGCATGACAATACGAGAGCTGTAAACTCTCAGCAACAGGATTAAAGCTCATCTTATGAGCAGCGCACTTATAATCACTTCACTCTTAATGCAAATTACAGACAAAGACAGGAAATGGCACTTTACTTTCTAAATGCTTCTGCGTTTCGTTTCCTTTGATACACCTCTTGATACAATGCACGTGTAATTACCTTGAAGACTTTTAGGGAATGAAAAAAAAAAAAAAAAAAAAGCTGGGGTGTTTGAAACGTGGGAAGAAAAAAAAAATATGTCTGGACTCTGATTTACTTTGACTGAGAAAAGGCCTGGCTCCAAGACTAACGTTCGCTGCCCATCGATATTGGCTAAGGTTGTGGTTTATCCGTCCCAAGTCACTGCAACCATCTGTGAGAGAGCATCCTCCTGGCAGTTCTGTTCAACGCACGTGACCCCCCCCCCCCCCAGAGGACTTATCTCTTGCCATTACGACAGCATCACGCTACAGCAGGTTATCATCACAACTCCGTGGCCCGACAGTCTGTGTGTGGCTGGATCTTACTTATGTTATTATCAGTTTGCTTTCACACCTGCCTCATTAAACAGCAGAGTGCATAGTTCTCATAGTCCTCCATTTGCACTTACCTCCCTGACGCTACGTGTTGCATCATCACATGGTAATGTGGTATCCTTGCTCCCCCCCCCCCGTCCCTAAAGGCTACGCTTTATGACTCAAATCGAAGCACTTGAGAAAACACCAGCTCCTTTTGTTATATTTTACCTGCCAAGAAGGCTGGACTAGTGCAGAGAATTTTAAGCACAAAGTTTGCAAATAAATAAATAAATAAATAATAAAAAGAACTTGGCGTTTTTCCACTAAAAATGTCAAAGTAGTTAGCGCTGGCGGGCAGGGAGTAGCCAGGCGCACTTGCACGTCGAACCATTTTTGCGTTCAGCTGTGGTGACGCGAGCTGTTGTCTTTGGTCGACATGTATTATCCTCTTTGCTCATCAACTCAGTCAGCGTCAAAGCTTAAGAGGGATTATTGCGTGTGCTGACCTGGTCACTGGCATTATATACCTGAGCAGACGAGTACAACAGGCCTGTGATCCCGTGATGTACAACGGCTGCGTTACCGGGAATGTCCCGAACCACCACCGGCACCTCGAGGTCCATCGCCTGTTGAAGCAGGGAGTACGACAAAAAACACACATGCGCGTTGGTTAAGCCATCACGGATGAGCTCATTCAAAATACTCTCAGTAGAAAAAAAGAAATTACAATTAATCGCCTTGGAAATTCTCCAGACTGATTTTCGACACGTGGCGCCTTAGTTCGCTCGGAGAATTAATCTGTATCAGCTTATACCTTTAGCAGGTTGTTGAGTGAAACATACTAACATACTAATCAGACTTACAGCCCACTGTGGGTTGTCTTAATCGACTGTGTTTAAAAGAGATTAAGTGGATTTGGAGGTTCCGCTCACTTGGAAAATGGGAAGATTGGAGTCAAGCAATTAATTTGGGTAATTGTCCCTGAAGTGGTCAGATAAGATTGTAGCTGAGGAGGAATAAGACAGATAAAGAGAAGACATATTTACACCCTGAAAAAAAAAATGTCAAGGGCTTTGGGAGGAAAGGTCTTAATATATACTGGCAGATCAGATTCTGTCGATGTACATTACTCTATAATATATGAACGACGAGGAACTAAGACGTTTGGCTAGTGGTTGATTTGCGGTACTGATGACGTGCTGTTGTACGATTACCCACAAGCCCTGAGGACGTTTACCTCCAAGATGGCTGCCGACATGCCCTCCGAGACTGAACTGTTAACCAAGGCGAAGCATCTTTTCATGGCGGCGTGGAGCTCCTGTTGGCTCCTCTCCTGCGCCAAGAAGACGCCTGCTGTTCTGTAGAATCAGTAGCAAAAAAATTCCGTTCTGTCTTGACTCGGGGCTCATAGAGGCGTGGATCATGGTGAACAGTAGTGACGCGCTCGGGGCACCAAACACACTCGTACCACGTGTAACATTCACAACGTCCAGGTGAAGTCCAAACCACAGAGGGCAGCTTTCTGCTGCAAAAGACCTCTGTTGTGGTGAGGGCCTTTAGCAAAAAATAAACTGAAGGATCAGCCAAGACTAGAGAGTGGGAGGGCAAAAAAAAAATAAAATAAAAAATACATTTCCTATCTTAGTGCTGCCTTTAGATTTGCATTTTCTCACATGGGCAATAAATTTCCTGGTGCCGTGCAGTGTGAATAGAAAACTAAGCTTTCCGACAGCAGCCAAGTCCAATGCCAACTAGAATAGAACAGAATAGAATATAATAGGATAAAACTTTATTCATTCCCATGGGGGACATTCTAAATCATCTAGCAGCTCTGTGTAAATATGTATAACTAAAATGCTCATCAGAGCTAAAGAGAAAAATATATACACCATTTCTAAAAATATATACCCGATTTTCCAAACTATAAGTCGCTCTGGAGTATATGTCACAGCAGCCAAAAAAATGCAAAAAAAACCCATATATAAGTCGCACTCGAGTATATGTCGCATTTTTTGGAGGGAAATTTATTTGATAAAATCCAACACCAACAACAGACATTTCATCTTGAAAGGCAATTTAAAATAAAATGTATCTGCTTGGATTTACCTCGTCGTCTTGCCGTTCCTGTCCCGATCTTGAATCCGTCTGTGTAAGAAGTCTTAGTGTCTAGTCTAGTGTTTTGTATTTCTTAGTCTTGTCTGTTTGTATTCATGTTCTATGTCAATTATTAGATTAATCCTCATTGAGCGCTTTTTGTTATTAATCAAGATTCTCGTTTTTCCTCGAAAGAGTGATTTTGTTTTTCTCCTTTTGATTTATGATTTCCCGGTTGTGGGTCTTTTTGTTATTAATACAGTTAAGGTTATTCCCGTGTTTTTCTACACCGTTTTTGGTTAATAATAAAATCAGATTAAGGAAATTGATAACGTTAAGAGTTGGATGTTCCAAGAGAATTTAAAAATAAAAACCTTTATTTTGAAACTGAGACAATCCACATCTGAATCGTCTGTCCTTGACTGGCACGTTACACTTACCTTTTGACAACAGCCTCGACTTCCGCCGTAAACACAGGATCAATCTGAGAAAGGACACAGAGAGATGGACAACCTGTTTGTCAGACTGAAAAAGACGCTCTATTTTCTATCATCGGGTTTGGCCACAGATTTTTTTTTTTTAACGGATGGGACGAAATAAAACAATGACGCAATTAATCATTTCTATCATGAGAAAATCATTCTCTGAAAATCCTGTATTTTCAGAGATTGGGGTCAGGGCCGGGGTGGGTGGCCAATCTCATTAATTGCAATGCAGGATTTGCGTGCATTAGCTTACCCACAGTAAAAGTCAACGCATAGCAATTTAGGTCAAAGACGCTGCCAAGCAAGCTGCTACTTTCTCCAATTGATAGCTCATGGAATTTCTAGATCAAATCTGGGTTTTTTTTTAAGTGTGCACATGCCTGACACGTGTACGACACGTGTGTGCGTAAAAAAAATAATTAAAAAAAAAATCAAAGGTTCGCAACAGGGAGGGTTTCTGTATCATGTCGTAGTCTGGGATTTAGAGGCTGCAGTAAAACCAGCGGGGTTAAGCTTACAGTTCCTGATAAAGACTGTTTTAATAAAAACAAATGATTTAAGTGCAGATTATGCATATCCCCCGTGGTGCATAAACACAACTTCAAGGAAGGACAGCAAAATCACACCGTTTGATTCTCAGTTAATATCTTTGATTCTTACAGATTAATCTACCAGACTTACTCATTTTTATTATAATGACTTTGGAATCTTGTCCTCTGTCAGAAAGATTTCTTTTTTTTTTTCCTCTGTGAAATCCAACCTCCAAAAACTTATCTGTAAGGCAAAGACATAATTTCGTGTCACACAGACACAATTATTGATGAGTAAAGCCATCTGTTATTACATATTCCAAAATATCTCTTTACTGTAGCTGGATTGAGGTATTGGAGAAGTCACTTCATATTGTGGTGCTTGTTAAAGCGCGGTAACGGAAGCGTGAGATGTGTCATCCCTGACCTGAATTTTCATCTTAATGACAGATGCTGTGCACCCAGAGCTCTTTATTACTCGAATAAAAAAAAAAAAGCTATGGGTTTGAAGTCCGTCATTGCTGAGCAGCTGAGTATTATTCTAATCTCTATTTATACCTTTAGGATTTATATCGTTTTATCTACATGTGCTCATTTATGTTATTGTTGTGATCCGACGGTTGACAATTATCATGGGGGGGGGGGGAGGAGGTGATAGTCATAAACATGGATTTTTGTTACAATATTAAGACGTGGGTTTTGACTTCTGAGACAAACAAGCGCGTTTCTACTACGAGTGTGTGTGTGTGGAGATGAATCGCACCTCTCCGTTTTCCAGTGACGCATTTCATCAGAAAACACCAAAGCGGAACAGTGGAGGAGGCAGCAGTGAGACGTACCATTAGCCTCTGGCCATGTCTAATTGAGTTGGTTTTTGAGCAGAACCGAAACGTAACGTACCTTTTTGCCTGACTTCACTGCTTGAAAGACATAACAAACACTAAAATACTGCGCAGTGATGTCATATCACAGGCGTTCAGGGGGAAGGAGAGATGAAGACAAACAGGAAGAAATCAGTGTCGGAGAGATAGAACCGGAACGAGAAAACAGTTGTATGAGAGGAGCAAAAAAAAAACCTAAATCTGAGGCCTGGAACAATTAAGAAACTTATACAGGAAGTGCATGAAAATTCCCTCCTGCCTTGACTATCTAGCAGACGTGTTGATTTATACATCGCACCAGGGAGCAAGGGCTGGTTTAAGCAGTTCAGTTGCCGCTTTCCAATTATTTGACTTGCTTGACATGTGGCCACACAGTCAGTATAGTGTGTATTTAGTGTCTGGATGGTGTGTCTATATTTAATGACAGCAACTCTGACTCTGTGTGTGTGTGTGTGTGTGTGTCGTAACGTGTGAGACAGGGATACAAACCGCTTTGGCAATCATTTATTCTCATAATGAGCAGACAGAAGTCCAGTGACGGGCATTAAAATAAGGATTCGTACAGGTCACTAAACCAAGGTAGCGCCTTCCTATATATCAGGGCGAACAATAGCAGGGTGAAAACAGAATAAGAAGCGCAACTGTCGACGAAAATGCTGCTATGAGCTTTGTGAGCGATGGCTGTAATTCCTGCTAAACAGATAAAGCTGTTGTCTCTGCTTCATCCAATTAGCAGTCGCCTTAATTCACAGGCGAGGTTTTCTGGGTAATTTCAACCGCACAGGGAGAGGAGGTATAGGAGGAGACACATGAGGAGTATGAATATCAACCTGACTCCTAATTAGCGTACGTACTTTAGGCCCGATAATGACCAACACATTCCGGGGGTTCTGGGAGTGCCACTCTGAAAGACACAAAATGAACAAACTTAAGATGAACAGCAGCGGCTTTTCTTACAAGCTGTGATGTTCAATTTCTACCACATTCATGCGGGTACTCTATATTGGAGATATACAAGACTGGATTTATGTGTATGAGCTTGGATTCATTTAGTGTGTCGGCGCTGCCAAGTAATATCTCTGTCAAAAAATGCTGTATAAAATCCATGCGTCTTCTGGAATTGCTGCAGTTTTTACAATTGAAGCAAATGGTAGACTACCACAGATAAAAGAAAAGTTTACCGAAAACTGAAGATTGTTGACTTAAATGCTGTCTGACAAAAATAAGATTGTGTTTTCACGCCCACTGAGACATTTGTTTAGACAAAGGCACTACACAGAGCAGTATATTTGCTATTGTTGAAGAAAGATAAAGGCAATATACTAGCACTAATAGACAGACCATAATGACCTTTGAATGTGTCTGAAAATTAAGTAGCGTAGATGTCTTTAATAGAAATATTACTATCCTGTTTGTCTAATTAAACTTTATCAACTCATATGAGAGGAACGCAGTTAAATTAATTCATCGTTAGTCGATTGCAATTTCCGATTGACATGTAGGAGACAGAAATAAATGAAACACCAATATGAGGTGCCATAAGAGTCTCACTGCACTTTCAGATAAGTGCAATATAAGTTCACATAATATTTAATATATTAAATATTAGTCTAAACAAACATACAAAGCTTGAACGTCTGTGCAATGTTCTATAGATCAGTGGTTCTCAACTGGTCCGGCTTCAGGACCCTCCGTCACCCTTTAATGACCACCCCTGACCCAAATCAAAGAAAAATGGCAAGGTTTCAAATTGATTTCGCATAACATTCAGTAACACTTCAGTAACTGTACTTTTAAAGCATGTTCAGTAAACATATTCTGACAATGAGGACGAAAAATAAAATTAAAAAAGGCCAATATGACATCTAACAGTGCACTTGCGGAATAAATGTAATTTCTTTGGTTTTTATCCACAAATTAACATAATTAAAAGGTGCAATTCCAAAAGATTAAAGTATACTAAATTAACTTTTCTTCTGATGACCTTATCAGTTGGTAAATACTGAAAAACAGTGTGCTTTTTATGGAATAAATTCTATTTCTTCAGTTTTTATCCACAAACTTTAAAAAAAAAAAATTGTCTTTGGAATAACTCAGATTATTATTAGGCTTTTCTTTTTTAACATTTTTTATGGCCCCAGCAAAAGCGGGCTGTGACGCACTGAAAACGGATCCGCGACCCACTTTTGGATCGCCACCCACCAATTGAGAATCGCCGCCATAGATGACGTCATTCTATTTGTGAAATCAGACACAGAGTCAGACAGAACTTTTCCGATTCAAGGCCGAACACATTATTATGGACAGAAGAACGTCCTATTTGGGTCGTATTTGCAGCAAGGTTACATAAGACATGATATGTAGCGTTATGAATAGTGCACCTGAAAAGTCCTCCACGAGGTAAAGCGGGTCCTTGACTCTTCTGAGGCCACAGACCAATAGGAAGACGCGCAGCTCATCCACATGCTCCGTGCTTACACCTGGAGAGAGGCCAGAGAGGCGGAAAGACGGCACTACAATATCAAAACAGTGCATAATGAACATCCCGAGTACGTCTGCATATAATGAAAGCAATACATCACCCAAGGTCATGAGGAAAATAAGACAGCGGTGACTAATGCGCTCGCACAATTTTCTGATCAGAGTTATAACACTCAGCGGGGAGATGGTCCGCTGAAAGCGTTTGGAAGCTCGCAGCCTAATCAGTGTCTAATACAGCGCCATAACCGCCGAGCCAAAGCATTAGAGCGTTTGGGTGACAATTTACTCCCTAGCAGCTTCAGATTAAAATTAGCTAACCCGACGTGACGCTAACGACATGAAGCGTTTTGAGAACCTCGCTTTAATTGAGAGGGAGCGCTGCTAAATCGGCTCGCTCCCCAGATCATCCAACTTTCAGGTTCAATCCAGAGATTAGTTGGAAAACTGGCAGGCTTACAACTTGTACCCGACGCCAACGACGACAATGTTACACCTCGCCTTCGGAAAGCAACAGATGACCCCTGACCCCGACGTCACAGCCCCGACCTGAACGCAGCACACACTCAAGTCATCCCATTCCATCAATAAGTGAACCACGCACTTCAAACTGATTAGTACGCCGAAAAAAATTTCACTGATCAGAATAATTTGTTTGAAGGGAGGCCAACTGGTTTATATTACAGCAGGGGTGTCAAACACGGGGCCCGGGGGCCAAATGCAGCGTGCCAAAGGTTCCAATCTGGCCCACTGGATGAATTTATGAAATGCTAAAATGTTACATTAGATCTTAGATATTTGCAAAATTTATACATTCATTTACATTTAGACTGTCTAAGGCACACCTGTGCACTAATCATGATGTCAGATCAGCATCTTGATGTGTCACACCTGTGAGGTGGGATGGATTATCTCAGCAAAGCAGAAGTGCTCACTATCACACATTTAGACAGATTTGTTAACAATGTTTGAGAGAAATGGTAGTACTGTGTATCTGGAATGAATTTTAGATCTTTAAGTCCATCTCAGTGTTTTTTGTATTTGTAGATCCACTGTGATCTGCAATGTAAAGTATATGTATAAATGATAAACCGAGGTATAACATTGTTAAAATTACACTTATTTTAATGAACATGTATAAACGATAAACCGAGGTGGAATATCGGTAAAATTACTCTTATTTTAATGAACATGTATAAATGATAGACCAAGGTATAATATTGTTAAAATTACACTTATTTTAATGTCAATGTATAAATGATAAACTGAGATATAATATTGTTAAAATTCCACTTATTTTAATGTACGTGTATAAATTATAAACTGAGGTACAATATTGTTCAAATTAGGGTTTTGAGGTTGTTAATGTTATTCATTGTTTTAAAGGACATTTTGTCAACGTTAAACATTTTCATAATATGATGCAGGTTTGGAGTTGACATTATTGATATAGTATGTAATTGTATTATTATTTAATGGCCCCGCCCACTTCACATGAAAAGTGGCTGAATTTGGCCCATGAACTAAAATGAGTTTGACACCCGTGTATTAGTGGGTAACCCATTCTCCTTTTGTGTTCCCCGTGTCCAACAGTTGAGAACACAAACTGAAAGGACTCCTCAGGTGAAGACGAAATGTTGATGTCACATGACTTATACACAGAAGTCTAGTACGGCGGCAAACCTTCAAGAGGCTGTGAGTGGACCAACAGTGACCCAAAAGTCCAGGTTCGTTTTCAGAAGAGCTGTATTTAATGTTGAGGAAAATTAATATGGATCCCTGGCTTCTTAATACAAGGTAATAACCCGAAAAATGGACAAGTACAAGAAAGATCTATGAAACAAAAAAAGAAAAAAAAAAAAACAAGTACTTTTAAAGTGAGTGTGACGTGTGCTCACAGCGCAGTCACAGTCAAGTGAAATCCCCTGCTGCCGGATAAATCCAGATCAGGAGGCCAAAGCAGCTCTCTAATGCTATTAAACAGCATCTTAAAACCACAGTGCAGGGTCTCAGCACTGATCCTGATGGAAAGTGCTGAGTGTCAAAACAACAAAAAAAAAAACAACTTCCATCTATTCTACACGATGTGTCAAACTTCCTTGGATTGATTCTTAGGACGGAGAAGTTGGTCAGCGGAAGAAAAAAAAACACACACACACACACACACACACACACACACACACGCACACACACACACACACACACACACACACACACACACATCAACCCATATCACTATTTCAGACCAAGAAGGAGATACA
>JAPTHA010000029.1:8931766-8945386 GCA_029814585.1 Gymnapogon annona
GGGTTTCAATCGAATACCCCATTACTAAAATATTCCATGGCTGCCACGCCAGTTTGAGTTTTGATTTTCAACGTAGACTAATTTGATTTCACATACATATAGCATATATGTATGTTCATTTGTTCAGTGAAGGTCGAGAAATGATATAATGTTGTTGTTTAAATCCCTAAACGAAGATCAATCTCTCGCTCTGCTATCATATTTCATTCTCTGTGTCTTTCCTCCGCCGCGGTGAAGCAGCCGGTCTGGAGCGTGTACGTGCATACACCTCCTTACTGCTTACTCAATAGCTTCCCTGATTGCTCCGTCGCTGGCAAATCTAATTTTATTACTTTAGGTAACAAATCAGTCAACAGAGGCTCTGCTCTTTCTCACCAGGAAAATTGCTTTGAGTGTGACAAACTGGATTTAAATGGTTATATAGCTGCGATATCATTACATTTTGCCTATAAGTGCCTTTTTGATTTCCCCAACAAACAATTTCATAAAAAAAACCCCAAAGAGAAACAAATGAAGCACCGTGAGATGTTGAGAAAGCAGTGTTTAAACGGTTGATGTGGGAGAATAAATGCTGTTACAGCTCTTCAGTCTTAAAATGGTGCACAGTTGGGACACTTGCGCATTGAAAAGTGCTTTGTCAACAAATCTAGTAATCATACACGGTGCGGTAGACTTACACCCTCCCCTCGGTGTAATCATCATCATTTATGCCTCTGTCTGCCTTACACACCTACAGGTTGAGATTGTGATGAAGGGTAAAAGAAAAGAAATAAATCACAACTTTTTTTGTTTTTTTTTTTACCAGCAATAATCCACTCCTGGTGTCTCTTTTTGTGTGATTGCACATTAGAATAAGTCAGTACAAGGGTGTGAAATCTCCACAAGCAACGAAAGCTACCCACGGTCAGTTTTTAGAAGGTTTCCCAAAATTAAATGTAACAGCTTTTGAAGTGTGAACATATCATTATTAGAGACTGGAGTGGATTTGATCATATAGTTCCAGCAAATAACACTGCTGTTGTGTTAAATTCATTTAAGTGACAAACTATGACAACACTGGTTTAATTTCGCAGTTCGCAGTAGTGACAGATGATTGGTCACTGAAGTGCACTCAACTATTAATTACAATCATAAAATCCTTCCACTTACACTATGAGATTTTTGTCCTATACTTAAAGAAGTATAATAGAGTACTACACATTACGTTGAGGGGTAATGCAATTCTTTTTCTAACTGCTTTGTGTTTCACTATGGAAATTGTCTTGGGCTTGACCAACTACGGAAGCGCCAATGACATCACGTCTGTCCATTGACAATATGGTCGAGCCATGCTCGAGACCCGCCCACTCTTATTACCACAGTCACCCACCCCCTAGAAGCTCATTCTTGCTTCCTTAAGTAAGAAATTACATAGGTCTCTCAACGCATTCCAGGCTTTTAGCTAGCTGCTCAACAGTTCACTAGCGTCCCATCAACGTCTCTGTAGCTGAACGGAGTTTTGAGATTGTGCTAGGTGCTTCATGAGAAGTATCAGGCTATGACATTAAGGAATGTTTGAACTGTACCGGTGATGCAAGCAGCGCTTTTAGCCCTGAGGCTTTTGTTGCCTCATCTACATGGACACTGTGTGTTGGCGAAGATGAACAACTCCACAGTGGTAGCTTGTATCATTGTCAGGGTGACGCTCACTCTCTGCAGCTGCACAAGCTAATTCAGAGGAGAACCATAGAGTAGTACGTAGACCCTGTCTCTCTGAGTGACCCACATCGCGGGGGTTTTGAACAGTGGGGCAGACTTATTGTCTGTACGGGGAGCAAAGGCTTCACCCACAGGTGGTGGAACAAATCTGGCAGAGATACGGCCAGACAGACGTCGATCTCTTCGGTTCTCAAGAAAACAGTCAGTGCCCACTACTCTTCTCCCTGTCAGAGATGAGCTCGCCTCTCCTCATGGACCCTCTGGCTCACCCCTGGCCAAACGTACTTTTCTATATGCCTTTCTGACTGTCATCCTGATCTCTCCGACTCTGGCCAGAGTGGCGGAGCAGAGGCTGTCGCTGATGTTGGTGGTTCCTTGGCGGCTGTCCAAACACTGGATATCAGAGATAATGCACCTGCTGGTGGACAAACCATGGCCACTCCCCCTGCACAGAGATCTTCTGTCTCAGGCACCAGGCGAGATTTATCATCCTCACCCAGACCGCCTGGCCCCTCACAGGTTTGGAACCCAAATGCAGCAGAGCTGCCACCTGAAGTAACTGACACCGTTCAGAATGCAAGAGCCTCCTCACACGCTCACTTTACAGTGGCAAGTGACGGGTGTTTGGTGGAGATGCTTTGTTTTTCGTAGGAGTTGTTCATAAAGGCAGAGCGTATTCTACAAGTAAGGTCTATTTGGTAACAATTTTAGCTTGTGTAGGGTTTAATTGTGGATGGATAGGTCAGTTGGGAAGGAACTGGGCTGGTGCACAGGGAACTGGGGTTCAATTCCCTGTGGGTCCCCTGATTCACTATGGGTCCTCAGGCAAATCTGTAGCCACAAAGGGGTCTGTGTCCCGTTGTGCCAGTCTCAAGCCCAGATAAATACAGAGGGGTTGTGTCAAAAAGGGCATCAGACGTAAAAAAAACAAAAAAACAAAAACCTCCTGCCAAATCAAATATGTGAATTGGATTCGCTGTGGCACCCCCGGAATGGAAAGCTGTAAGAAAGTGTAGGTTTTAGTTGACAGTCACTGGGGAAGCCCCCTTGACTTCATTGTAGGGGGCGTGTCATGAACGCCCGCTGGCACTCGCCGGTGCCTTTGTGTAACATATTGTTACAAATAAGTTGTATTTCACTAAAATCACCATTATATTGTTATGTCCTTTTATGCTATTCCTGTGTCTGTCCCTTTAAGAGGTCACATGGCCGTGTGTGTGTGAGTGTCGGGGTTACGTGCTCCACGCATGCTCTGGCCAGAGCGGTGTTTGCATGGCCAGAGGTAAATTGGGAGCTAAACATGCTCATCTGATAAAAGTCTTTTTGAATTATTGTTTATGTCTTAAGTATTGCGTTATGTGTCGGGAACAAATCTGTTTAGTGTAGATATTATTTTGGTTCGGTTTTTGTCAACATCTGTCTGTGAAATGAGTGTTTTTGTCGCAACGTGTGCCGGAATTAGCTACTATGCTATTGAGCGTGGGTTATTTTCCTTCGCTAGCCACAACTCATGAGGATGCTGTACTTTTTTATCAGAGAGATTGTTTATGTCTTAAGTGTAGCGTTATGTGTTGGGAACAAATCTGTTTAGTGTAGATATTATTTTGGTTCGGTTATTGTGAACATCTGTCCATGAAATGAGTGTTTTTGTCGCAACATGTGTACCAGAATACCAGAATAGCTACTATGCTATCGAGTGTGGGTTAGCTTCCTTCGCTAGCCGCAACTCATGAGGTGTCTGTCTTTTTTTTTTATCAGAGGGAGCGAAACAGCATGAAGAGAGCTCATATGTTCATTCGCACCCTCTGTTTGACAGAATAAAAAGTCCAGGAAAGTGACCCAGCCTGATAATTGTCTATTTCACCATCGAACCCAACGTAGTTTTAAAGTCACACGGGTTACATTTGCACTATTTGTTGCTTGTTCGGGATTTGATCCCATGGAGGTGGTGGGGTTAAAAATGTCTTCAGTTAAGACTGCTTTGCTTCTGGTAGGTCACTCACACAGCGATGCAGCTGAGTGACCTACAGGCTTTGTGGGTCCACCTCTGTTGTTTGCAGTGGGCCCCGGGGTGTGGTACAGCAGGACTGGAGCCTAATCCAGCATTTGTACCCAAAGTAATGGATTCATCAATGTCAAACATCCTATTTTAGAGATGGTGGCTTTTCACCCTCCATCATTCTCCTCAGAGGAGAACAAACGACTTTACACCCTGTACCCTGTGCAGGCTCTGGGGGGGAGGTTATGTTGATAGAACAGCAGGAGAACTGATTTGTTTCCAGGGTAACCCTTCATAATGGCAGGCCACTGTCCCGTCAAAGGCTGTTGCACTGGATTGTAAAGGCAATTTCTCTTGCTTACAGATGTAAGGGCTCTCAGGCTCCTCTGGGAGTGAAAGCCCGCACTATGACCTCATCGTAGGCCTTATTCAGAGGAGGTAGTTCAGGACATTTGTACAGCGGCAAATTGAGCCACACCGCCACACATTGCAATAGAATAGAAGTCCTGTGTTTAACACCAGACCTGTTCTGTCCCATCAGGTCACATCTGTACAGTGATAAAATAGTTCAATCCAACCAACAAAGGGAATTAATCTATGCTTCAAAAACGACTTGTGACACCACTAGGCTTTACTTTTTACTGAACAGGAGAGGTAAAAAAAAAAAAAAACATAAAAATAGAACTAACATTTAATTCACAAAACAGAGCAGCAGTTCAGGTACTTCCAATTAAAATGACAAGACTTGGAATCAAATAGTAATTTCCTTCGAAATTTTAGTTTTCTGTCCCTCCATTCATTTACATATTAAAAGCAAACCGATTAAATCTTTGAATTATTCCGGTGCCTGTAATTAGAGGTTCCTTGTTGATGTCAGACGCCATTTGGTGAAATTGTTTTAGATCAGAGGGAGATTGTTTTGGGCATAAATAAACACGATCCGCGATATTCATTGTCAACGACTTAACAAACTGACTGCAGTGACGTACTGTGAGTTTTGTACTAACATGCTGCCTGAATCAGCATTTACAGCCTATATTTATAATAGGTATAAGTCAGGTGTAATGTATTCAGGAGTAAATAAGCTGATAGTGAAGTCCAACCATTTTAGCTGCAGTATAAATCTGATATGCCACTGTTTATGCAGCCGTCTTAAAATCTAATCTAAGGTTAATTTAATAATCAAATCGCAGTCAGCGAAGAGAACAAGCTGCCCCACAAAGCAATTTTTCTTTCCGCTTCATTCACTTTCAAGCCCACTTCTGACTTCAGAGGAGATGTTGCATATTAATGTGTGTGTCATGCTTATTTTTGTTGTGCCCTGTGGATCGCATACAGTGTTTATTTTGGCGATTTCCTGCATTTTATCTTAGGGTTTTACACGACGGAGGCCATTTGGACAGAAATGAGCAGAGAAACTTCCATATACAGAGGTAGCACTGACTGACAGCAAGACGCTTCCTTTCTTTTCCTGAAACTTGTCGGAAATTTATATCCATCAACTTATTTATAGCGATAGACTCCCATACAGATACACATCCAAATATATAGGCAACCTAAACATTAATAAGTAGTATCAAACATAATAACATTAGAGAAGAAAAAAAACACTAATATATGCAGGGCATGTTGAAAGGAGTGTTAAAGGAGTGGTGCATGCCTCAGTGCTACGCCTACACTTAGGTTCGCTGTCTTGCGAAGGCTTATCTTGTCCCTTTTTTTGACAAGGCTTATGGAAGGACGAGGTGAGGCATACAGCCACTGTCAATCAAACACTGTGTAAGAAGTGCCTCTGCAACTATCCATGTTCCTTTATTTTCCATTTCTTTCTCCCTCTCAGTACGGCCGCGGCTGATAAAGGAAGGTCCCACAAGTTGTTATTGTAGTTCATTGGCTGAGTTCCGTATGGGCTTATGGACAGTGGACCAATGCCCACTCTGACCAACAGGCATAGTGCTACTTTGCAAGGTCACGCCTGTTATCCCCTGATAAACAAAGACGGGGCTAAAGACGGAGGCAAACAAAAGTCTCTGCTGCCTGTTGGGCAGTGGTGCTGGCATCAACGTTGACAATGCGACTGGGCTGTCCCCTCTGATAAAGGCGTACCGGCACACAGCTGGGAGAGCAAGCATCATGGACAACCCGTGGCATTAGTTGAATGCTGTACCTCTGTCACTCAAAAAAGGAGGGGGACGGGGATAATTAGAGTGGCCACCCTGGTGCGTGGGATGAGCAAGTCCAACCTCAGTGCTTTTTCCAGAAGTAATTACAGTAGGTAGAGGATTCGCTATGCCATGGGTTGATAGATTTCAACTGTTGCAGCATCACCCCGCACAGCAGCCTTGGCAGAGGTGTTGCCAGTGATGAGGCCCCTGGAGAAAGGTCTGACCTCCAGACATCTCTAATAATGCTCTGCCCTACTGACGACTAAGAAGTGCAATGGCAGGGCCGCCTCACGCCAGTTGTAATGACAAGCTAGTATTGCACGGGTCAGCCATTTTGCTGTTGTTTGTTGCCAGGAACTGTCAAGTGTGAGAGGTGTTCAGTCAAATGTCTTATCATTATCTCATCTGAGGCTGCCATTATCGCAATCCAGCCCTCCCTGAGAATATCCTTTTACCCTTTAGAACCATGTCAGTGCTTTGAGAAGACGGTCGGGGGTGACTGCTGACTCTTAATGCTTTGCAGTTACATGCAACTAATAGTGTAGGAGGAGAAGTGAAAACATTTATTTTTGTTCATATGCAAAAGCTGGCACTGCATGAAATGATAGGTTTCAACTGATTAGAACTGGCAGGAGGGAATAGTTATATGGCTCGCCTCGTCCCCTTGGTGTAACAGATGAATTAAAATAGAAACCAATATATATATATATATATATATATATAAACCACACTTATTTAGGGAAAAAAAGCATCTGTTCATTTTATGGTTCAATCTGATTTACAGCCAAAGATAAAACAGAAACTATAAATCTAATGACTGACAGAAGCTGAGGTATTTGGAATGAAAGGGCAGATCATCCTGACGCCCACGCATGGGCTGTAACTGTGTGATGGCTGCTGTGCCGTACCTTTGACTGGTGGCTGTAATGGGAACCCTCCATCCTTTGATCTGGCTCAGCTCGGTGTCCGAGACCTCAATCTGGAGTGGAAGGCGAGGGATCCAAACGCTGAGCTCCAGCTGAGCGCTCAAGTATCCGTATGTGAAGTTTACCATCATCTTCACTTTGCCCTTCATCTCTTTGCCATTCACGAAAACGTAGTCGCACCTGTCAGACACCTGCGTGAGGGGAGGAGAGGGGAGGTTTTAGAGACGGGCTGAAGGAGATGACTCCACAGTGTGATGTACAGTCCACAGTCTACACTCCAGGTACTCGGAGATGATTATAAGGCTTTGCTGTCCAGATATCTGGACATCAGTCACTACTTTGAACTGGATGAAAGGTCCTTTATCTGTCCCTCGCTGAGGAGAAGAAGGCGGGGGTCAGAAAGGACATCTTTGAACCTGGGGGGTGGGGGTACAGGTCACAGACTGATCTTCTATTATAGTTCTGCCTACAGCTTAAAGAAGAACCGACAGAAGGAAACTAATTAGAGGAGAACCGTATAGTCCCTTGATACAGTGACCAAATTCCACGCCATCTGTCTGGTATATTGCTTTACAAAAGGACGACCAAGCCCAGATTTTTCTTTTTGCTTTGACTATCTTTGTCTTTGAAGATCCCTTACATGTATTTTTTTTTTTTTACTCACATTGATTAACGTCCAGATCCTCTTATTTAACATCCTCAGTGATGTAAGTGACGCGAACATAACAGGAGTGTACACATAGCATCTCAAGAGCACACACTCACAGAGGTAATTAATCAGTACGTCTTAAACACAGATAACCCTTTTTTCTAAGCACTTTGTCAATCCTATTGATCCCATCATATAGCTGACAACTGTGGCTAGAACCAGATGGAATTAGATAGTCGGGGGAAATATCTTTTTTTCTTCCTCCCTTTTTCTCTTTTTTTTTTTTTTTTAACTTCCAAGTTATTTCTCCAAAGCGAGATAAAACCATAAACAGTCATTCATCATGAGGCGGCGGCAGGATATCCTCTGTGACCAAAAAGGAAACTTCATGTTTGACAGTTTCTATAGCGTTCTGGGAGCTTCTTCATCATCACAGAATGAAGCCACAACTCCATCATAAGGTAAAATCAAACAGCCTTGATCAGGTTGTGAATGAGGTAGAACAGGGGCCTCAAACTCCTTTTAGTTCAGGGGCCAAATTTGGTCTGAAGTGGGCGGAGTCAGTGAAATAACAACAGAATCACATATCAATAATGTCAAACTGTCTTTATATGATGAAAATGTTCACGTCTACAAACTGTCCTTTAAAACAAAGTGAGTAACATTAACAACCTCAAAATTCTTAAGAATGCTAAGTGTAATTTTAACAATATTGTACTTTATAATTTATACATGTGCAATACAACTTATAGATGACAGTGGACCTACAAATACACACAACATTTAGCAACATATTGTTAAAATTACACTCACTTCTCTTCAGTCATTTCAGGTTGTTTATATTTGTTCAGGTTATTTATGTGTTTTTTTTTGTGAAATAATACTTTGTTTTAGTGTAAGTACAGGAAAATTACATCAAAATATTTATATTTACAGAGAGAAAAAATGATAATACTTTCTCCAGTCTGTACATGGAACCCAAACTATACATTTAGCATTTCACAAATTCATCCCACGGGCCAGACTGGAACCTTTGGCGGGCCAGATTTGGCCCCCAGGCCACATGCTTGACTCCCCTGAGGTAGAATTTACTGCTACAATACTAGGGTTACCATTCAATATATTGTAATCATAATAGGAATAATATTTAGTGACTTCTAGTGGGGAAGTTGTAGATTTGATGAGTCTCTTGCCACCTCATTGTGACTTTCAGAAGCTGCTAAATATGTCCCTTGTTACAGCCAGTGTTGGCTTCGTCTGTGCTGGGCTTTTTAGTTAAGGGGTTATATACTCCGGCTCACATTTTAACACAGTAGCTGACTTAATTGCATCTTAATTTGGGGATGACATTAAAAGGAAAGTACGAGGGGAGGTCCAATAACAGTTAGTGTAGAAACGTAGAAGCAAAGGCTACACACTCCTCCTTTATATATAAAGAGTTCACTCTAAGGTGACTAAAATGGAAAGGTTCATATTTTCCCGTTATTGTGCATTGATGAGAACATAATTTTGAATAATATTCCATTTCTGTGATTAGATCATCCTATATCCATGTCCGACCAAATGGACCTTTAACGAGACCTCAAAAGCCTAAACAGCCACCGGTGACCAAAAACATCTCATGTTTAATCACTTATGAACCATTAAGCCTACCAATGCATTTTAATAATTCAAGTGAAATGAAGTTTCTCAGTTTTTCAGCTACAACAGCCATGACTCATTTGGATGTTCAGAGGCTGCCTATGTACAAACACAGTCATTTTCTGCAACACTGATTCAATGGTATGGAAATATATGGAAATATATGTGTAGTTAGACAAATAGCTGTAATTGTAGATATTTGCTTTTTATGTTCAGTCAGAGATGTATGGTGCTAGAATATACATTTTTATTATAATAGACTTTGAATTTACTCTGAACTTTACTGAAGGTTTCCATGGTCGGTCACTTAAGTAAAGCAAAACACTTGCTTTTCACGGAAAAAATACAAAACGCAGAGGATCATCTCGTAATGAATGCAGCAACTTGTTGACAAAAACCTATTTGAGTGTCACAAAAGCAGGTCTCAGTTTTTCAGGGTTTAGCGATGCAATAGATATAATAATAAGAGTAAGAGCTATCAAAGTGTCAAGGGTTTAAACAGAAAATGAACCATGAACCTGTATTTCAGAATCAAAATCCTTTATTTCACACTTTTCATACATATTTCATACCATTTCGTACTTAGACAGTGATGACATGATGGGATCTCCACTACAGTAGTGATCAAGTCTGGGACATAAAAGTAACAGCTAACAAACAAAAGTACTGCACGGAGTAAAACAAATATAAATAAATAAATCTTTAAAAGTGTCATGTAATTGTTGCAGATTTCTTTAACGCTTTATGGCTTTGTTATTTTTGCTTATGGAGTTTCCTCCATTGAACGAGGTTGTCCACACTCATATCCATTCTGTCTGGTCGTGTTGATGCTTGGCAGGAAGTCCATCATATCCTATTTCCAGCAAGTGTGGAAACAGCTCTAGATTGGTGTCTAAACTATTTATTAAAATCAACACACAAGAAACAAGGCACACACGCAAACACACATGAACACAAAACCTGACATTTTTTAGACTGTACTCTTTACCAGGGTCCAGTACAGAGTCCATATGATGTACAAAGTCTCTGGGTTATGGCAGGGAGGAGAGGCAGACCGATCCCATACTGCGCAACATCCAAACTGGCCTTTTATGAAAGACTGATTGTGAATGTGCAGCAGCTGCACAGCCCCGAGCCAGGTGACACAGATCTGTAATCAGGTCACCCCTAGAAGGAGAGGGAGCGGCCTGACCCACAGCACGGACAATACTTAACAAGTTGTTAAATTAGACCAAGGAAATTTGCTAATCCAACAGCAGGACTCCAATCAGAGTGGACTATGCACCGGCCCGAGCAGCAGCCATCTCTAGAAAGCTAAAGGCACGCTGCAGGGCATCCTTCAAGGCTTCAGCCAAGGATCAGAGAACTTATGTAAGTAAGTACTGCGCCAAGCCTGTGTTCTTCAGTGGATGCACGTGGGATCAGTGAACATTTACACATGCTATCAAAGCCAGGAAAGATTATACAACATATAGTCGAAGAAAAATTGCTAACACTCTGCACTTTACAGCGGAACGTAACCCAGACTGACAGAGATGCTTAATGAAGCTTTTGAACGTTTCTGCCCAGGCGGCCTAACTTCCCCTGCTCCAGTCAGTCATGGAGCAGATTGGGCTCTGTCAGGGCTCCCTGCGTGAGAGTGTGTTTGAACTGATAAAGATGTCAGAAGAGTCCCTGCTACTTATCAGCCCTCATTGTTCAAATCGTTGCCTCTCACTATACTCAGCCTGCTGAGACTGAGAAGTGCCTTTGACAGTCCTTTTGGTCTCCGACTTCTCCTGCGAGTCGAGGCTTTACAACCTGTCTGCGCCGGCATTAACTGACGGCGATGATAACACTTGAGTGGGCTTGATGTGGGGATAATTGACCATATCCTGTATGGATGATCGATAAAAAATGGATACTGCTGACGGCCATGTTTTATCTTATTTCTCTTGACGTCCATCCACACAGGGCATTATACAGGTAGTTTACCCTTATTTGCTTCCCCTTTATTTCGAGATGAAAGTGGAAATGAGTGGGGGGATTTATTAACACCCAGTTCTGCTACAGCGTGCCCCGTGACAGGGAAATTAACAGCCTTCTGGCATTTCTTCGATCTATTCCTCAGCAATGTAGGCAGAAACAATTATTGAAAACATGGCAGCTGACATCCAGTCTTCTGAGCACATTACACTGATGTGCTTACACTTTTCTGCTATGGTGTATTACTGGCACAACCCAATGCCAAATCAATATTTTAACACGTTGAGACACCCCCCTACTCAATCAACCGCCTCTTTAACTCCTTGTGCCCCCCCCTCCATATATAGACACACACACACACACACACACACACACACACACACACACACACACACACACACTCAGGTTATGTGTTGTGGTGGGACCGCCTCTGTAAATTACATACTCTCTGTCATTCTTATTCACACAGTATCATAAATGTCCAGGAGGATCCACTGCCACATTAATCAGACACATTAGGCAGCTAACGGGAGAATACTTACAGAGAACATTAAGGCTGTCTCTGGATCTAGCCCAGGAAATTAACAACTCGCCAGACAGATACAATCCATGGCAGATATGAGCGATGGGAGTAGCGAGCGTGGAGGTGGGGTGAGCCGTCTCTGGTTGGTATACAGATTTGGCTCGACAGAAGAAATTAAACTGCTCTTACCGCTCATGTCAACGCCAGGTGAAGGTCCGCGTGTATCCTTATAGCCACGCTCAATTTTAGCAGCGTTTTAAAGGAGGCCCATCTCAGCATCATCACCGTTCACGGATGATTTATCGGACAAATTCACGCACACACATCCGTTTGAATGGAAAGGAACCAAAGCCCAAGTATTTTAATCATGTATTTGCCCCAAACTTAAACTGTCACACAACATTTCTTTAAACTAAACACATCTCCACGGGGGTCTCGAGAAAAAGCACCATTTTTTTTTTCTGAGTCACTGTAAGGCATAAATATCCATGGATATTCATTATTTATCCTTAATGCCACTCTGGGTTTACTTATTACTAATTCTCCAGGTTCAAATGAACTCAATTAGTCATGTCTATGTGTGTGGTTGCAGGCTACAATGAGAAAACACAAGTGATTAATTCCATGAGAAGGATGAATGCTTTGACCCACAGATCCCACAAGAAGACTCATTATTAACATTATTTGTTTTATGTTATGTAATGTAATTGAATTTACTTTACTTTAATTTCATTTAATTTAAATGTAATTACATTTTTATTTAATTTAAATGTAATTTATTTTTTGTATTTTTATGTTATTTGTTTTTAAATGTATTGATTTTATTGATTTTTTTGAAAAATCAATAAAATCAATGAATTTCCAAAAATCAATGAATTTTTTATTTATTTATTTTTAATCCAGTTGGATAACTCAGTTGTTAAGGCACCGGGCTGGTGCATAGGGGACACGGGTTGTGTCAGGAAGGGCATCCGATGTAAAAACTCCTGCCAAATCAAATAAAATCCGAAAGAAATCATTATCATCATTGATTTTATTTATTTTTTAAATATACCTCAAGTGGAAATCATACTCAAAACCTGGCCAAACTTCAGTCACGATTAACTACATCAATGCGACAAAATATCTAGTTTATCATCCGTTATGCATCGGATTAAAATTTGATTCTTTGTTTGTTTTTTTTAAATCTTGACAGAAATTTGAAAGTTCAGTCAGAGAAAATCACCATTGAGCAGAACATTTGGCACCACAAGCAGCTCCTTCTAGATACTGTGCAGCATTTCACCAACATCAACGCTTTTTTTTTCTTTATTTTTCTGCCATGGATAATTATAAGTCGCTGGGATTCTTCTGGAGGCTGACTTCTTGTGCAGAACAAATCCACTGATGCCGGGGAACAACTTTCTCACACTCTAAGGGACTTTTTTCCCCCCCTCTGTAGTGTCTGATGCCCCAGGTTTGAAAAATGCTCCAAAAATAAAAGAAAACTCAAGCAACCTGCTAGCAATCACTACATAACAAACACACACTTGCATATTTTTTCTGGTATTTGTTTGTTTACTCTTTCTGAAGAATTTATATAGAATGAGATAAACATCGAAAGTCTTCCATCTGTCATGTTTTTTTGTATTTATAGATTTCACGTTTGATTCAGTGGAAACCTCGGCAATGAAGGTGTCAGTTACTGAACGCAAATATTTGGCGTTCAATCTTTTTTGCTTTCGTGCTTCTGTTCATTGATTGTATTTGAGTACGGACTTAAAAATTGTTGATAGACGTTTACTATAAACTGGCCACCTTTTGTTTCTTATTTTTAATGCTGCTGCCAATCCTTCTTTATTAAAACATTTATATAGTTCTGCTAAAAACTTAACGTGGCTACATTATTTAGCTAAGTTGAGGCTACTTCCTTTATATCTGTAGCATCCTCTGACCAGGATGGAGGCCAAGCTGGCCTCCATCTTCCCACCCCCTCAAACACACACACTGACTGCACTGAAGAGTTCCTTCAGTGACAGACTGAGACACCCTAAGTGTGTGAAGGAGAGGTATCG
>JAPTHA010000029.1:8956450-8973301 GCA_029814585.1 Gymnapogon annona
AATTATATGCAGACATTAAACGCCACTCAGACGGTGTCCTGCAGCTATTAAGCAGACTAAAAGAGACATGTCCTTTTATCAGGTCCTCTCTGCACAATGTGCAATGCTCAATGTGGCACTTCCTTCCTTTATTCCAGTGGGCGTTTAATTGGCTAGAAGCAAGAAACATGGAGGAGAGTGGGAATAAAGGCCTTGGTAGCACCATGCAGAGCGATACATCACTGCATGACAGCGCACTGAAGTAGCGGGATGGTTGTGAAGCCAACACACTGCCTTTTAATGAGTGTCTCTCTCTAACTCCTTTTATTTTCTCTTCCTACTTTTGCTTCTCCGGTTTCTCCACCGTCGTCCCCCTTGCTCTTTTCCTTGTGTCTGCCTGGCTGACAGGTTAAGAGTGGCGGGGGTCTATGGCAGCAGGGATCAGCGTCCCCACCACGGCGGTCCATTGGTGCCTCCTGAAACACCTATAACTACTTTTCAGAAGCCGTGCCCTGTCTGATGTAAACGCCGGCCGGAGATCTGATCTGCTCATTACAGTTGGCAGGTGCTGGTAGGGAGATTAACTCACGAGCTGCTGTGACAGCGCAATCGCTCCAGACAGTGTCACTTGAAAAAGGGAGAATAATGAGATATCATGCTGGGGATCACATGGGCAGGATAAATTGTTGCCTTGAAATTAGCTGGCGTGTAGAAGGCCACTTTTCCAGGGTCCCTCATTCAGTCGTTTAGAATTATTAAAGACAGCAGTTTCCTCCCTGTCACAGCAGAACATTGAAGTCACAATCACAGACTATTACTGGGTGCAGGCTGAGATGCACCGTTGCAACTGCAGCTAAAAATAAGTTTCGCTGTTATCAGAATATGTGGTGGAACTTGTGGATTTTTTTTAATGTATTTATAAACATTTGTAGTTCAGAACCACAGGCTGATGTCTGTCATCTTTCACTCTACTATATCTTTGCAGCATTAATAATTAGACACTCATTTGAATGGGTGTATTTCATCATGTCTAGGCTTTTTGTTTGTCTATTACTGTTTTTTAATGCTAGTGTTGTGTGTATGAATAGGTGTACTGTATGTTTGTTTATTGTTGTGGCTTATGTTAGTATGTATATATGTATAAGTGTATGCTTGTTTATTGTTGTGGTTTATGTTTGTGTGTATGTATAAATGTATGTGTTTGTATTGCTGTGGTTTATGTTTGTATGTATAGATATATTTTTGTTTGCTGTTGTGCCAAAGAAATTTCTCCTCACAAGACATTAAAGGCCTATCGTATCATATCATACTTTATTTTATCGTATCGTATTTTATTAGAAAGAACACATTCTTTCTTCTGAAATTTTAGCAGTTGGTCTTTCTTTACAAAAGAAAGTTTCTAAACATTTTCTGTATGAGGTCAATCACTTACCATAACATCTATGTAAAAAAAAACAACCTAAAAAAACAAGAACTATACAGCTTCTGTAAAATTTGATATGAATTTTACACCATGACTGTAAATGTAGCATCTGGCCACATCACAACGGGAAAAAACAAATGAATTATTTAATACACTATTCCTAATTATAGTTCAGAGCTGGTTGGTAATATATGTTATACTTAAAGGATAAACATTTGGTTTGTAAAGAAACACACTATCTCCTGTGTGATTTACTGCACTTACTGCCGATTTGCTGCACTGCATCCATTCATCTTCAGACCATGTCCTATAAACATGTCCATCCATAATACACGAGTATATTCTCACACTGCCCATTTGTGTCTGCAAATTCAAAGTGTGGTTTAAAGACGTTATTGAGGATTGGTCCTGGAAGAGACAGAGACACCCTCGTGAGCCCAGTGGCTATGAATTGCACCTCATGCGGCGAAAAGAAGCTTGTGAATAAAACATGGCTGGATGTGGAAGTACTGTATTATAGGTTTATAGGACAAATCCCCTGCAATTCTCATGAATAGCATACCTGTAATACATCTAGATCAATGGGTCAGGAGGGAGGAGCATGTGTCCCTGGTGAATTTTGACAACAGTCAGCCTCGGCTCCAAAAGAATCAAGGTCAGACACCGGGGACACAACCAAGTCCTCTGCTCGGGTAGAGATGAGAGAGATAGCTCATGGGAGGGAGGGGGAGGAGGGGTGGTGGCGGTACTTTGAGTAATGCTGGGGCTGGTGCAGCTGCAATGCCCTGCTGGTACCCCCACTGTTTGCCCATTCAGTTTAGGCCCAGAGGACAGTGGGCAGGGAAACAATCCTGCCTGCACCGCTCTGCTCCATTTCAGCCCGATATCTATCACAGTTGGCTGATCGATGAAGAGTTCTTCACCAAACAGCCAACCGTGTCTCGCGGGGATGACCTCCTGATCTCTGTCTGATTTCTTCACCCGGCTCTGATCGAGATCTATACCACCAGCTTAGCTTGGCTTAGCTTGGCTTAGCTGCCCTCTGGACATGGACCTCTCAATAGGCACAACGGGGTCGGCTCCACTGTAGAGTCCATTACAGTTACAACAAAAAATAAAATAAAAAAATACCCATTTCTCTCAAACCCCAGTGGACCGGGATTATAGTGAGAATTAATAGAGCTCGGGCAGAATGTGAGGCGTGATGCAAACGGCTACGGGCAGATGTGAAATATGGACACGTGCAGCCCCTGTCTCTGTGATTGATCAGTCGGTCTGAATGTTGCGCTTCCTTTCATTCCTGTAGAAAACTTTGGGCAGGGTTCGAGGAGCAGAGAGCTAACATTAAGAGGATAAAGGTTCACAGCATTCAATTAGAGAAAATCGACTATAAGTGGTTCCACGGGGTATAGGTCTTGAGCCTTTTCCATAGCCATAACAAAATAAACTTTCCACATATTAAGTGTTTCACACGTGAATCATGCAACAACACACCAAAGGTCAGTAATATGGGCAGAGTATGAAAAGTAACTCCTGGAGGAGCTTTGGGAGGCAATGTGAAGAGGAGGGAAAAAAGGTTCGCTCTCTTAATGGTGACTGATAATTTCTGGCACGCAGAAAAGCAGAAATGGGCTCAAACGGCAGCAAAACATATTCCTTTGTGGCTTTAATCAAATAGCACAAACATAGACTGCGTGCGTGTGTATTTGGAAAAATTAACAAACCCATTCCACTCACTTAGCTTTCCAATTACAAAAGCATTGCGGAGAATACACTGCCGCTGAGAAACTGAGTGATAGAATTTGCCATTAAACCTCTGCGTGTATGTTCCTTTTTTGAAAAGAACTCCCAGTGAACAGCAGTAAAAAATTAAAGTACAGCCGTTCACATCCACACTGACTGCTCTACTGGCAGTCATACTCGTGTCAAACTCTCACGCTCCCCGCCAATCCTCCGACTGTGGAAAGTGGTTTAAGAACATGGAACGTGTTCAACTTTCCAGTGGCAGCCTTTTTGTCCAAGCTTCGGATGAAGTGACCATTTGTCACAATGCTTATGCTAATTACCATTACATGTAGTACAGCGCACATGCATATTACAGCAGCCTCAATTAGTAAACCCACTTCATCATCAGCCTCTAAGCTGTAGTACATGCTAATGGATTACTCACTTGGGGTTCATCCATCAGCCCTTTATTGTGAGCTATGTGTGCTGGGTAGTTCACTCCACTAAAACTGCAGGATCAGGTGAGGGAGAGTGGCTCAGTGTTGGCTACGAGTGCCAGTGAATTTAGGTCCATTACATGGCTTTCAGATAAACGGCGTGCATAATATTACCTGTACACATGCTTGCAATTCCACAGGATTAGCTGGCATGTAAGCGATGTCTGTCTTGACCATTTCTGTGATAAATGGTTCTCCAGATTTCTCTTGCCTCGCAGAGAAGAGGTGCATTGCAACAGAGGGAATGGAATCGAAAGGAGTAAAATGAAACATTCATTGGAGGATGTTGATAGATGACTTTATCATGTGAGAGCAGAAGTGGCCAGAGAAGGCCGGGGTGATGATGTATTGTTTAACGATACATTGGAGCGGTGCGTGAATACAAACGGCTGCTTTCATTTCTCCTCATCTCTATGCCCGTGGACGCTCATGTGAGTGAGCACAGTTTGGTGTCTCGGCAGGAACAGGAAGACTGATGAGTCCAGATATGATGTATGCCCTGTCCTCCTGCTCCCTCTCCATCACCACGCTCCCACAGCATGGGTAATGATGATGAGGGCAGCACGGACAGGAGCGCATTACTTCACGATGGTAAAAGATAATGGACCAGCCTCCTACTGTGCAGAGGAATCTGCTCAGACATCCAATTACTGCCTTTAAAATCTATCTCTTGATGACCCTAAAAAAACACACACAGCTCTGTCACTGTTTAAGTGAAACGGAGGATGCCAACACAAGGGGGAGGGTGACAAGGGAGACAATTAATCTACATTGTTAATGTATTCATGTTTATCCGGTGAAAGCAGGGAAAGCGTCAGAAAAGAGTAAAGGCGTAGGAGGAGAGGATTTAAAATCAGAGTTAAAAAAAAGACAGGTCGGGACAGGCGAGCAGTATTACAGACAGCTAAAGGCGTTACCGAGGCATTCCCTCCCTCTAAACTGACTAAAACTTTTGAGTATTTCTTTTCATTTTCTGCTTTTGAAATAATTGCTGCATTTGCAGAACTCCTGCTTCGTGGTTTGAAATTGGTGACAAAGTGGTGAGCAGCGCTCTGAGCCCTTCCAATACAGGTGGGTCTGTGACAACACGCGCAGGAGGAGCCCTCTTCAAAGGCAACGGGGGGGGCTCATCTTTCAAAAAAAGGTTCAACTGTTTTCCCAGAGGTGTCACCCAAAGCAGAGCCCATCACTTGGCTCAGGAAATGCAATAAAAAGTTCTTTTTATAATCAATTCAAGCAAGGGCGCAGCAATTTAGAACAAGCCATAAATGAGCAAGGAAAAGGACTGAAGAGCCATCGAAGTAATAGGCCATAAATGTGATCAAACCCAAAATAAGCCTCCCATTACTAATAGTCATTAGCTTTATTACATTATAACCTTTAGAGACATGGTCAGTTATGGAACCTCATTCCGTTTATGAGATTATTTCTGGTCAAAACACAATTGCACCAGCTTCTTCATTACGACAAAATATAGTCGAACTTATTAGACCAATTAGTGCTAATTACAGATGAAAGGAGGTTCCAGAGTGCTGGCGAATCACTGTGGTGTCAGCGGATGCCTTCAACTCACCCTGTGAAGTCTTCTCTCTCAACTTGATTAGAAAAAATTGCAGTATTTAGCTGCTGTTTGCTCCCCTCCAAAATCCCTGAGAACACCCCGCTCTCTGCCACCCGATACGTTTCCATCTTTCTGTTCTTTCCGTTTTCGTCTGGATCTTTGATTTACTGTCACGACAATGATCACTACATTGTCCCAAAAGCGGTTACAGAAAAATGACACCAAGAAATGACACCAAACAGACCACATAAAAATGACTGCAAGTGAGACATTATTGAAGTAAACTAACTCCTGAGACGTACATTTATTTATCCGTCAGTGTGATCTGTGTCTGCAGGGACTGCTTATAACATGTGCTGTAATATTAGTAATGATGTCAAACCTTCTCAGATTCAACGCGCTGCACCTCGAGGCTCTCCTTCGGCGGTGTTAAGTTCAGTATTCTGACCCTCACGAGCCTTGGTGTTTGTCTCAGTGGCTGTGTATGAAACAAAAGAGCTGCAGAACAAATGAACATCGGCCCATTCTTCGACCAGTAGTAAAGGAAAACTCTGACAGGATGTCAATGTTACTTTGCTTCTGTCTGATGTGTTAGTAATCTTTAAAAATTGCCAGAAGGGATATAGAGATCAACAGCTGAAGCACAGTCTTAGAAACCGTCTGAGAATGTGCACAACACCTCTTTTACTGCCTGATCGAAATGGACTTGGAGGTGAAAAATATTTGTATCTTAAGAAAAAAAAAATCAGATCCAAGCATCTTAGAATTCTTTCTTGGGAAGCCTTGAAAATGACAACAATATGGTGCTTTTTGTGTATTCATGTGGAATAAACATCTTTTTTGTGTCTTAACGATTGCACAGTTACTTAGCATTTCTCCTTAAAATCCCATCATTAGACATATTGCTTTCAATTAAGACAAAAATAAGAGAAGTCAATTGCATTTGTACCAAATGTGTTTAAGCTCTTACCCTGCTGTGAATGACGAACCCCGGTTAATCATGATTCATTGGGTTAATTGTTTGGAATTAGCATAAGTAGTGACCCCCCTCACACAGCGTAAGAGCCGTTAAACTGCAGATGCGTGCCCAAGAACTGAAGAAATGTCACCATAGAAACGATGAAAAACACTATAAAAAAACTCAAATGACATAATCATGTGATTTGTGGTCCATGTCAGTATTTGAGGTCAGTTTGGACCAACAGGAGTGTGCTGCAGGAGGAAGTATGTTTTTTCAGATGCTAACCTTGCCCTGCGACTCTTAATTTCCTGAAGTCACTGGTTGATGGAAATGTACTATTTATTTTCGATAGTGAGTTAAACAAGTCACATTAAAGCAAATAAATCTGCATCGAAGAACATCAAATTACAACTAATGAACTAATAAATCTGGAAGTCATGATTAAAAAATCATGTGTGATTTTTAGAAGCATAATGTTAGATATCGGGCACTATTAGCCAAGTTCTTCTAATACTAATAGCTTGTAAAGTATGTTATTGGCACCACATGAATTGGTCAAACTGAGTAATTGGTCTATTTATGGTCAGTACTGCCATTAGAAGAAAATAAACACTTCAGAAAGTCAAAACACCAGTGATGGTGTAAATATTCCAGCAGAGAGAGTTAAACACCTCATAGCTAAATTAAATAGTAGAAGGTTTGTGTTATAAATAGAGCGTCAGGCATCCAATTAGATGTGACAAATGCATTACATTTAGTGCACTAGTTCCTCAAACTCATAAAATGTCAATCCCACCATCGCTCTCATCACATGGACCTTTTTTCTCAGCAGGCAGTCTGACTTGTAAAAGCGGGCAAAACACAAGTGTTACTGATAGTGTTCCAGTGTTAATATTACAATGGCTCTGTTCCATTTAGTTTTCCCCGGAGGCCATTCTACTGAATCAGCATTAACAATTCCAATGGCTGGATATGATACCCTTAAATGGGATGTAGCCAATTACACTTATGTTTCTTGCCTTAGTGGTTATAATGTCTGCTGTGAAGAAGGTCTATAGGTGTGTGCAGTGACTAAAAATCTGTTTTAATGCATGAGACAAGTCATATAGTGAGAGGAGTATTTAAGCCATGTAAGAGCTGGACGTGTAACAAAGAGGTTATTTCATGTTAAGAGCAATGGAACATTATTTCCTCAGCACACACATTTAATTATCCAGTCACTAAAGCTACTTTAAGACAAAGGCAACAACAAACACGATTAGATAAAATATTACTGCTTTTTTATGCTCTTAAAATATACAACAGATGCTCCTTTTTGCATCTGTTTTCATCAGAATGTTTTGAGTCACGTAATAATAATGGATTAGATTTATACAGAGTTTGTCTTCGAGAGAACTCAAAGCATGTACATCAAATGATCAATTAGGCATTCACTCTCACATTTTCACTCTGGTGTGGCCACAATTGCCCCTGGGGGGGGGGGGGGGGGGTGTCAGATGGAAGCATTGCTGCACAATCCACACCAAATGGCTCCTCCAACCACAACCAAACATTCCCGTCTATTCATACATCAGTGCGAGGCACTGGAGGCAAGGTGCCCAAGGACACAAGGGCACATGACCAGGAGAGAGCGAGAGTCGAACCGCCAACCCTTTAGGTTAGTGGACGACCCGCTCTACCGCCTGAGTCACGGCCGCCCACTTGCATAAGAAGAGCAAAACAACATGATGAACTTCATTAAAGCAGTAGTTAAATAAGAGGAAATATATTGGTTTCGTGGCCATTCAGGGCCATTGTTCCATAAAAGTTCATGGACGAAGTGTCTATTCCAGTTCCCCTCCTGCCATCAATTAACCTTTCTGCTGTTGTATCTGATTAAAATATACTCCAACTACCCACAATTCCCAGACATGGACTCTCCACCCTCCAACCCCCACCAGTCCCACCCCCCAGTTCAATCTTCACTACTTTAATACCTTGAGTTCATTTCTATGTGCAGAAATCCGTTTTTCTATTGTAATTACTCAGTGTGTTTTCCCTTTGGTTGTGGGCGAGCGGTGACGGTGGGTGGGTCAGGAGGAGGAGGAGGGGGTTGTGATGTGACTGGTGTGTGTGTGTGTCTGTGTGTGTGTGTGAGGGGGGAATTGACGGCAGTGCTTTTACATTACCTTACTTCCTCTTTTCTATCAGCGAGAAGTGTAGCAAGGGGAGGGAGAGGAACTTATCTGTGGGCCTTTCATGCCACAGTGATCCCAAGTAATCTAATTCAGCCTTCCTCTTTCTCGCTTGTGTGCTTCTCTCATATTGGTGCATGCAGATTGCAAAACCTTTATATGCTCCTCTCTCTCTCTCTCTCTCTCTCTCTCTCCCACTCATGTGAGAGGGTGGGGGTGTGGGGGGGTAAGAGTGAGCAAAACAGGAATAGAAAAGAGAGCAGAGGGAGTCCTGAATGTTCCCCACACATATAAGTCTTTCTTTTGCGTATTCTAAACCATGGGGCGACTAAAGTGCCGTGGGAAGCGACGCTATGAAATTAAGCTTTAAAAATCTGAAGGGGTTTCGTGCAACATTTTGGCGTCATGTGAGAAAAATAAAGTTGCTCTCAAATCAGAATGTCTTTTCAGTCAACACATCCCCGAGTGAAAAGACATGAAATACTTGAGTATCGAAGGTAAAAGTCAAGGGATGAACCTGATTGTTTACGGTGCATCTGCGCACTCGGCGACATAATAGCAGCTGCTTCAATGCCTCACTCCACAGGCTCTTTGAACAGAAAAGTAATTCAAGTTAAGAAAGGATATACTGAGCCATTCTGCGCGCGCACACACACACACACAGACAGTACGCTATACACACGAACTACTATTCATCTATCTCTCCTGTGACGCTTCTGCTTAAATTATACTGTCCCTAATTGATTTAGCCAAGTTTAGCAAATAACTGTAATATCAGGTTAATTGAGATGGATTTTCGCTGCTATGAAAAAGGTTGCATGATTTATTGCGAGCCATAAAATCCTTCTATGTAAAATGAGCTGAGTTATCTGAGTGAAAAAGCAGACACTTCATGGACTGATTGATGAGTGCGTGTCTCGAGGTTTTGAGGAGAGAGTGCACTCGTGTACGGCGTCGCTTCTGGAAGCGCTGGTTCCTGTACCATCAAACCTAAGATCTTATTAAACTCGTATTGCCGTTTCTCACAGCAAAGCGACCTCGCACTTATAGTGTTAGGAGGAGGTGTAGGAGCCGACTATATATTCCTAGAGCAAGTCAAACCAGCTGTTCACGCATCCACTGACATGAAAAGGAAGGATGCGAGAGAAGAAACTCAAACAATAGCGCAGCATTAAACACATAGCTTCAATTATCCTGAGAATGGATCAGTGGGTGCGACGCGCTGCCTTCCTCTGAATCCAGGAACAGCCACCCACAGGCATCTATCATCAACGCAGCTACAGGCAGTACTTAGAGAATAACACTGACACAACAGTCGAGCCTGTATCATACACATCACAAACACCGAAATAGAAATGAACGCAGTGCTTTGTTTTTTTGTAATCAACCGTGATGCGGCAGCGTGCCGTTCTCTTTAGTCGCCGCAATGGATGCGGCTCCATTTCGCACCTCTGAATTCTTTATCCAAATCAGGGACAGCGGTTCTTTGGGTCGCGGTATAAAGTTGCAGAGACGCACGAGCGCTCGGGATGTGCACTTCTATAAGGTAACTTTGGTTAATCTACACAAGAGAGTACCAGTGTCTCACTGACGCAGACACACAGCCCCAGGCCTGCCCTCCAGCCAGAGCCAGCTTCCACACTGAGGCCTGCTGGGAGATACACACACTCTCATCTCGCCCTCCTCCGAAAATACACTCTGTACCTATAACGGATCTACTATCTGTGTTAAATCAGGCCCGAATATATCTCGACGAACAAAGCCAATTTTGCTCCACGTCATGTCAAATCTGATGTCAATCTTGCTATATTTGTCATTTTATCACCTTATTGAAAATGCATCCAAACCATGAATACATTCAATCTCATTCAGCGCTCCTCTTCCAGGCATGATTAAAAATGCAATGAGGAATTCCCACAGTAACGCACAGGACCGTGTTGCATGCAGGCGTATTCAAGATGCACATTTGGACCGATTCGTGATCGGGATGCCATATTTTTGGGACGAGTGCCGAACTGCCATCTATTTGGGTTTTGCATAGCTCACCATGGCCAGCGGCACAATGCCCGCCAGGTCCTCTTGTGCCAGGCGTATCTCCGTCTCAGCCTCTTGTGTGGTGGTACGGGTTGCTGGATATTCCACCTGCCAGGCCATGCGTCGGTTGCCCAGCGGCTCCGGGAAGCTTTCCATTTTCAGATCCACTTGGAGGACCCTCTGAACTCCCATCTCAGACCTGCCAGAGGACAAAAAACAGCGTCAGTGTATGGTTATACAGATGAATGGGCCAGCCTGTGTTCGAGACTTTCAAAACAACAACAACAAAATAAATAAATCTGTATGAATGCAAACCTCGGTGTGTGATTTCGAGCTCATTCAAAACTACTGCCGACTCTAATGACAGCCCATGGTAAAGGCTGATGAATGTGTCTGTGGCTGGAATCTATGACATTTTAGAAGCTGATATTCTTCAAAATGTCAATTCCCTTTGTGGTCGACTCTGGCCAACCCCTGCGTTTCTTGGAATAATACCACCTCGTTTTTTTTTTTCTTTTTTTCTTCTTCTATTCTGCTCACACTTTACCAGAGGTGATGAACGCTATAAATAACACTTATAATCTTGTAGCCACACTTCAGAGCGGTTCAAAGGGACACTTCACAAGGCTGGAGCCTCACTAAGGTGTTGATGTTAGGGTATGTCAGCGGTGCCCTTGTTTGCTGAAGCGGAGTGTAAATATGGCATGCTTCAGCACAATCTACGGCGCACCTGAATTAAGTCAGACAAATGGAGAGCATTGATAATAAAATTTTCCTACAGCGCCATAAGTCTCTGGTGCTCTGGGTTTAAATATAGCCTGGAGGCAGGAAAGGTCAGCTTTACACGGGAGCCTGAGGAGATGGGAAATGGCACAAGATCTGTTAGCCACGTCTTGCGTGTCAAATGGCAGGACTCCAGGCCAATAAATTTCATGCGTGGTCTCTGTGGCATACCGGTACAAAACAGCATCCTGTAATTTGAGCATGGCGAGCAAGGAAAGAGACACCGTAAGGTTAAGAAATACTGTAAATAAATGAATGTGCTGCACTGGGGAAAAAGGGGCGGCTGTGTACAGTACATAACATGGAAAGCTAATGGACTGCAATAGGACATAAATGCACATTACTTTACTTACCTTAAAAAAAAGCCTAAAGTACATTTGTGACAAATCTGGGAAATATAACAGGGAAACGTATAACACTTCAATTATAAACGGGGGACTAAAATCAAGGGAACAATAAATAATAGACAATGTTTTATCCCTTGCACTCCCATGCATATAAGTCTGACACTATTTTCACATCATTCTCTCGCTACTCAGTTGCATTCTGAGAGAATGGAAGATTTGTTGCACGGCAGAGCACAACAACCCAATTTTTCCTTCCCCTTTTTTTCTTTCATTAAAACAGAGGTACATATAAATAATTGAGACGACAAGCAAATAACTTGTGTCACATTTCATAATGGCGTACCAATCAGAGTACGTGGTGTTGAAGGTGCGGAACGACAACGTGGACTTATATAACAATCCCACAGTGAAAGGCAGACACACTCTAATCTCTGACTGCGGACCAGTTAAAGGCAGCGGCAGGTTCATCAGAGAAAAAACACAGTTGAAAGTTGCAGCTAAAAGCACAGAAAATACAACTTTCAGCATTCTTCTGTCACCCAGCGTCACACGGGGGGCCTTTTCCAGCCACCAGCTGACTTGGCCTACTTTTGACGGCACTGCAGACTTTTTTTTTTTTCAATAAAGGTTGCAGTGGCAAACCCCGCACACAACACGGCGAGTAAGACTGACAGGTAGAAAGTAATGAAAGTGACGATAGAGAGGAAATATTTGATAATATATTGTACATACGCTATCAGGTACAAGAGAAAGTTAAAGTGCCTCAAGAAAAAGCAGAAGAGTTGAATGTTATTAGCTTTTTTTTCCATGAAAGATGTCTAATACCCCCCCATGATCCAGTTGGCAGAATTTAATAGCAGCTGCAAATGCTATGAATTTTATACGGGCTTTTATATTTCTTCTTCCCATAAAAGTGCCAATGAAATCTTGAGGTTATGAGAACATACATTATAGGATAAAAATAGTCCTCCCGTTTCAGTTTTCACCCCCAGACACGCCGCTAATTTCACATCTTTGTCACAAACCTGCAGAGAAGACCAAATAGAAAAATGGAGTTTGAGAGGGGAAAAAATGAAAACGTACAAAAAATGTAAAGAAAAGATGTAAAGAAAAGTAAGTATGTTCAAAAGTAATACAAAAGTCCAAAAGTAAACAAAAGATGCAAAAAAAGAAAAATATGTTCAAAAATAATAAAAAAATAAACGTAAAATAAAAGTATCCCTATAACCATACTGTATATGACAACAGCTGTAAACACCGGGTTTTTCATGCACACATCTGTTACTATACACTTATAGGGTGCACATGTGGAGTATTGATTATTTAAGATCACTGTTAAAAACTAAAGTGCCTACTAGTTAAATGTCTGTCTTGTCAATAAATTTCAAAGCAGATGGCAAAAAAAAAATAGACAACAAACGGCCCTGTTTTGCTTTACACCTTACAGTCTGGATTTCCCGTGTGCTTGACCCCCATTGATGATGAGTCCTTTTGGCTTTTTCCCTCCCGGGGTCGCCACAGCGAATCCAATTCGCAGGCAGTTTTTACATCGGATGCCCTTCCTGACACAACCATTGTATTTATCCGGCCTTGGGGCCTGCACAAGGAGATACACGCTCCCTTGTGCCTACAGTACACAGTAGCGTGAAGGATCTTGCCCAAGGACCCACACTACATGCTCATCCTGGGAATCGAACCTGAGTCCCCTATGCACCAAGTGCCTTACCAACTGCGCTATCCAACCGCCACATCTCGACCCCCATTGATACGTGTCATAAAACGAAACCTGACTGTAACCTCAGCGTAGCCACGACTGTGACTCGCTCTTTGAGTCGCCAATGTCAGGAATATATACCAGCACGTCATCCACTGCCAGCCTCCTCTCTCAAAGGCTGCTAATCATATGGCTCGCTGGAGGAAACTGTTCATTTCTTTGTCACTTACAGCATGGCGTCTAATTCAATTAGGAACAAAGGGCCCACGGACGTGTGCCGCACAGCTGGCCTCAGCCTGATAATTATCTGTAAACGAGCTGCAGTTTGACGAAAATCTGGGGTCACACACACACAACCCGAGGGCAGCCAAAAGTAAATGGGGGGGACTCTGTTGATAACAGCCCTGAAGTTGGAAGCAGCTGGCCCGCTGACTTAAGAGACCAGACTAGAGAGGAAATAGGACTTGACAAGGTGCTGCCAAAGACTGTTGACAAGTGACTCACTGTGAATTCCGCAGAGACGCTGGAGAGGACGTCACTTCAGCAACAGCAGTCAACGGGATTGGACATTTTTTAATTCATCACTTAATAGCGCATTACTTTATTTCAGCTGATAACCCTGTCATATTAACGTGACTATGTTGATTAGTATTATTGTGTAAGTATTTATTAGTGCAGCAGGGCTACGTCTTTAAAGACACTCAAATAAACTGACCTCTACGTTTCACTAGACGTTATATCTGTAGTCAGACTTTTTTTTCGTTTTGTATTTTAACCCCCCCCAACCAAAGACCCACTGTTTACTATCCACTAATCCTATTAATGCATCTATTTATATTCCTACCGACCTACCTACCCAACCACCTACCGTTGGGTTCAAAACAATAGCAGTGTTTTTAAAGATGTGAGTTAAGCTCAAAATCCTTATAATATATATTTTTTATTTCACTCATTGGGAACACTGCACATTATATTTTTCCATCAAAACATGAAGAAAAAGGTATAAATGTTTTCTAACTTTACAGAAAATGAAGAAAAAATGATATTGGGCTGTTCCAAAAAATAGCAGTGTTTGCATTTTTCATTACAAGCTCAAATACTTACAAAATAAACTGAAAAAAAATACGTTCTGGTGAATCACTAGAATCACTAAACTAATATTTAGTTGTATGACCACTATTTTTGAGAGCTGCATTGCATTTGTGCTGCATGGAGTCGACCAACTTCTGGCAGGTATTCCAACCCAGGATGATTTGAATGAATGGAAATAAAAAAAACATTATCAGGACTTTGAGCTTTATTCACGTTTAAAAAAAAAATCTGCTATTATTTTGGACACAGCCGTACCTACACATCACAACAGAGAACACTGGAACCCACTGTCATTTGTATCATATAAAACATAGGTTTTATTGGTAAATCGGGTGTTGCAGATGGTGGTTTTTCCACATTAAATGGGTCACTGGCGAAGAGCTGATAAGCGGCATTTTACCAGAATGTGTTAATTCTATTAATAGCATCAGTGGTTCAGAAAACACTTAACACTTTAGATGAGTCCATGCTTGCGGTAGCAATTGTCAATTTTGAAGATGGAGGAATTGACCAAAGAAAATCATTAAACATTTTAACTCCCCCCAAAAAATGTTGCTGATTATCTGCCAGCTACTCTGTTATTTGACAAATAATTTTAGCTCTGTCCTCAAAACAAGTATGTTTAAATTACATGTCTAAGCCTATAGCGTTTGGCATTGCCAAGATATCAAACTTGTGTGAGTGTGACCAATTAACTCAAACGCCCATTGTCCGACTTTTGTCTTCAGTAATTGCAAAGTCTAAAGAGCTTTTTATGGGGGTAATTCAGCTCCACCTTATCTTGATAGAATCATGTTGGCATACTATTGAATTCAGCCCCGGAGAAGGTTAACGAAAGAGAGATTTAAATGTCAAAAGGGATAAACAGACAGACAGCAGACAAAGTTATTGGAGGAATTTTCTTTTTTTTCTGTAGATTGCTCTAGAGAAACGGCTATAATTGAAAGAACTCCTATTGTGCTACTATCAAACTCTGGGTGCCATTGTGACACTCCATGTTTAATCTTCCCTTGACGTGATAGGATCCATTTTGTCCACCGCTTCACCCAGTGGCTTTCAGAGAATAAGGGATAAAGAAATGGAAAACCTTTGTGGAATAAAAGCAGTATCTCTGCTGACATTTTAAAGGTCCTGTATTCTTTTTTTTTTTTTTTTTACATGCAGTTGGAACTATTACTGGATACCCTGTGGTATTACAATACCAGAACTGGAGAATACCATGTCCCATATGTGTGGCAAAATATCTGAAACTGAAGCATACCTCTTTTTTTTTTTTTTTTTTTAGTATGTTTTATGTATAAGGGACATGGAGTAAGTAGATAATGAACAAGCCACAAAGGACTGTGACACAACTCAGAAGAAGAGCACATAATGCTGCTGATTCTCTTAAACAAGACATGTTGAATGGGAACAGAATGGCAGATGAAGATGTTTAATGTACGTTGCTGAAACGAGAGAAGATGTTGTCCACAACAGTGTGAGACAGTATCGTGTGTGTGTGTGTGTGTGTGTGTGAGAGAGCCTATGACTCTTTTGGTGGGGCTTCATGCAAACTCTAAAGTACACGTGGAAGACGAAGAAGAAAAAAAAAATAATAATCAAATTTGTGGCTTCATTGGTGCCTGAAAACAGCACCCTGAAACGCTGCTGTTCTCACGCTCCGCCACCTGGAACAGCAATAAACCAGTCAGCACAATAAAACCCGGACACACACAACCGCACACGCGCCCACAGGTTCTATGTGCAAACATGTATGGGAATAACAGGTCATTTAGAGAGGCGTGCGTGCATGAATGTGTGCAAATACATGCAGTCACACTCTGGACTTAATCGCTCGCACGACATGAGGACGTGTGGTCCAAATATAAACATCCATAGATAGATAGATAGATAGATAGGTAAATAGATATACCTTTATTAGTCCTACTTGGGGAAATTTCAGACAATACACACGGGAATTGTACGTCTCTCTCTCTCTTTCTCTCTCTCTCTCCTCATCTGCCGAGATAAGAAAATGTCTGCTAAATGTTTGTACATGAAATCAGAGCACAGAGAAGATCTGATTTATGGAGGAAAGGTTCAGAGGCAAACATCACTTGGAAATAAAATAACATAAATGAATATATAAATAAAATGGATGACATCAGAATGACTCCCCCCGCCCAAAAAAAAGGTTGTCTTTGTACTTTTAGAGAGAAGGTCAGTGTAAGTCGGAGGTGGGTCACGGTCCATCCATGCTGCAGCTGGACCGCTCCCTCTCCCTCAAGGTGCTGGACTGAATTTGCTGATCAACCTCACCCGGTTCGTGCTGCAGAGCCGTGGCTCATGGATAATCACACCTCTATATGTGGTCGTTATTTCATGTGTTTACCTCTATCTCCCCCTCATTTTTTTTCTCTCTCTCTCTTTGTCTTGCTTCTCCCTGTCCCTTTAACCCCAACTGGTCTAGGCAGACCACCATCCTCCAAGAGTCAGGGTCTGCTCCAGATCTATCTATCTATCTATCTATCTATCTATCTATCTATCTATCTATCTATCTATCTATCTATCTATCTATCTAT
>JAPTHA010000029.1:9109803-9120527 GCA_029814585.1 Gymnapogon annona
ACAGTGAAAGTACCACGTATCAATGTAAAATAGTACTATAAACAGTGAGAACTGCACATCAGTGTAAACAGTACTACTTTACATGAAGGTGCAGGAGTACGTAATTAGATTAGATATACCTCTATTTGTCCCACTGGGGGAAATTTCAGTTTAGAGCAGCAGAATAGATTACACACAGTACACACACAAGAATATTGGGCACACTGTGTATTTCTGACACTGATGCACTAATCACTGGAGTTTTGCAAGTTGTCTAGGTTTTTTCAATCGAATTAGGAGCATTTTGCACCACAAAATCAAAAAATGACATCTATTTTTCTCAATCAGGTCAGGTTTTTTTTTTTTGGCAATTTGATTTTTAAAAATGACATCTCACAAAATTGATTACGTTTTTGTAACTAAGTTTGTTAAGCACACTTTGTGAAAATTGGGACTTGATTCCTGTTTGGTACAATGGTGTATTATATATATACACCATATATAGTACTGTTTATAGTACTGTCTACACTGATATATATACTGATATATATATAGTATTTGCACTGTTTATAGTACTGTTTACACTGATGTGCAGTATTCTCACTGTTTATAGTTCTGTTTACATTGTTACATTGACCATCTTATTTATTTCTTATTTATATTGTCTGTGTGTGTTGTCACGTCGAATAATAAGAATAATTTTGGTGTGCTGAATCAAAAAAAATCACATTGATCAAAACCAATGTGATTTTTTTGATTCAGCACACCAAAATTATTCTAAATTGGCTCAGAAAACTTAAACAACTATTTTGCTGTTGACCAGTGTAATATAACTGGTCCCAGCACCACTAGAGACTGCACTACATTTGCATGTTTACAATACAAGATAACTTCCCCCACCCACAACAGGAGGGTGGAAGATAACAAACGACAGACAGATAAACCAATGAAACAAAACATAACAGAAAAAAACTCAAATAGAAGCTATTGAGTTTAGATAAGATGTAACTTTATTTATCATGGTTAACAGCAGCAGTGTTAAACAAGCAAGTGCTGAGAAGACAAGTAGAAAAACCAGAGACGAGTGACAAATGCAATACTAGAGCGAATAACAAATGTATTTGTATTCAGTAAATATTTGTGTGAGCAAAGAATTGAAACTATTTTCACATTTATTTCCTAGAAACTAGAATCAAAACTGTGCCGCTGTGTGTTACAGGTACAGGAATAAACTTTGAGATTGGTGGAGCCATGCCTTTTCTCCATGGGTTCCGAAGGATCATCTACGAGTATCAGCCGCTGGTGGATGCAGTGATGTGTGTTGTTGGGAGGGATGAAGGACTTGGTGATCTAGAGGAGAGGTAAAACCTAAAGCCACAGTGTGATTGGGTTAAGTTAATAGGTTTATTAGTGTACAGGACTTTTTTTCTATTGTCTCTTAACATACAACTTGGAGGCTAACTTGCAGCGAAGGAACCTGGATCACATTAGGATAAGCGGGGAAAAAAAATTGAATTAAAAACATGATAAACGTACGAGAGCCACTCAGACTTCCTGCCACTCAGTCGGCGTATTATACAAGTACAGTTAGTATAAGTTACATAGAATGACTAGAGCTGAATAAGTGAGCAGTCTTTATTGTGTTAACATGTTTATGTTATATATCACACCACTCCAAAAGCATTTCTACTCACCAACACGTAGCTCCCATTGAAACACTCTGTGTTGTGACGGTGAATTTCCTAGTCCGACTCCAATGTCCTAGTCATGTGCCCCTGTGTCCTCGGGTACTTGACCCACCTTGCCACCAGTGTCAATCACACTGAATGTCAATGATGGTGGTCAGAATGGCCGTTTGGCACATTCAGCTGTGGCTACAGTGTTAGCTTTGCAGTGTGAATGTGAAAGCGAATGAATAACAGATCAATAATGTTAAGTGCTTGAGGTTCCTTGAAAATCACTGTAGAAGTCTAATCCGTTGTTATTATTAAAAGGAACTCTACAGACAGATTGGAATTATTATTGGGGGAATTGATGTCAGAATAACTAAGCTTTACTACAGTTCATACTACTTATCACTACACTAAGAAAGCACAGCTGGGATTTTCAAAAAACTATTTAATGCAGTGTGGTCAGTCACATTTACTTCAATACCCCCCAGAGTCATGAATCCAGAAGAAGACAACAGTGTGTGTACAGCTCTGGTGGAGCTTCTGGAGCGAGAATCCCAATCAGAGGTGTTTGTGGAAGGCATCAGCTATGCCCTTTTTAAGATGGCAGAGCGAGGACTGGTGTACGCTGCTGAAATCCTCCTACGCTACGGAGCTGATCTAAACTTTGAAGGTGAGAAATGTTTCAGACCGTTTGCCTATTTTTTTTTTTCACTTCTGACCTATTAGTTATTTAACATTATCTAGCCACAACAAACCACTCTTTTCAGAAAACGTTTCTGCCTCAAGGATGTTGGGAGGTTGTCAAAGCTCCCATCTTTGTCCAAATTTTGATGTGGGAAGACCTCTGATGATGAGTTCTTTTGGCTTTTTCCCTTCCGGGGTCGCCACAGTGAATCCAATTCTCATATCTGATTTGGCAGGAGTCTTTTTTTTTGTTTTTTTTTTAAACGTTGGATGCCCTTCCTGACACAACTCTTGTATTTATCTGGAATTTGGGACCGGCATGGGACAAGACCTCTAATACAGCATTTTGTTCTCCCGTTCAGAACAGGTGATGACAGATTACACTCCGGAGCTCGTCGTGGTCATGGCTTTTTCCCTCTTCACGCAGGGACATGTATTTGTATAATGACGATCTTGTCATTCATATACACTGTGGGAATAAGACTCCCTAAAGCAAACTGTCCGTGGAAATGGCACTATGAGAGAAAACCTGCCATGACCCAGCGACACTCTGCTTTGGTGACCTCTGCTGGTTGTAGAAATGTCTTTCCCCGGAGACATAATTAGTGAATCCTGGCAGCAGCTGCTTTCATTCATCTTTCACATTTTCTTGAAGACTTTTTTTTTTTTTACCCAGAAAGTTAACACTGACAAATTCCAAAACAAAAATTTCAAGTTTCTTTAGGCTTATCAAGTTTTTTTCTATCCTTTGCCTTTTTTATTATTTTTTTTTTTAGGTTATGTGCCATCTGTCAGACAGACTTTGCGCTTTGAGCAAAACTGTGTTAGTTACTTAGAAGGAAAAGACACACTATAATCTACCAGAAACAAATCAGTTTCTAATCCCCAGGGAAGTGAGACGGGGACAGGATGTGTTACGTATATCACATGAAGCAGGTAGCAGCGCAGTAATTCTAGCCCCAAATCAGTTCTGCTGTTTTTGTGCCTCAAAATCTATGGTTGCTTGTGTATCGCACTGTTTGCATTATCTCTCGATTAGCTTTTTTATTGCCTTGTGTAGATCTGGTGGCTTTTGGCCACGGAAGCTTCCAGAATATAGGTGATTGAATTGTCTCATCCAGAAACATTAACTGAAAATGTAGTATTGTAGAAATCGTCATCTGTCTGAAATGGTGTATATTCAGGGTTTGTCATGAAGAATCAGTAGATTTGATGTATCGACAAACTGTGACTGTTAGTTTTCCACTCTCCAGACCCGGTTTCCTTCTACAATCCGCTGCATATAGCTGTTTTGAGGAACAAACCAAACACTGTGAGGCTTCTGGTCGGACACGGAGCAGACATTGAAAAGAGGGACAGGGTAAAGGATTTTTTGTATTGTATTTATTTATTTATTCCATTCATGAAATTCTCCTGTAACATAGACACATGCTCATTAATTGACATTTACACGCATGATAGCATTTCCATGATTGCAAAGGAGCACATATGAAGAATAAAAATTCTTATGTGTCTCTGGCCCTTTTCAATGTACAATAGAACATATAATGGTCGACCCATAATGTTATCTCCAAATTATACAGAAATTATAAATGTGCTTATTAGAAACATACACCGTTTGAAGTAATACCTATCCTTTCTTTAATCCGGTTCATATTTTTCAGTATGTTAAGTAGCACTGCATATATATCTAACTCAAATATAAGTATAATGAATGGATAAATGCAAATTTCCCCGAGTGGGACAAATAAAGGAATCTAATAAATAACCTACCTCTCTGATTTATAAACATACTGTGTCTGTTTCTTGGTAGATCCATGAGAGCAGTCCTTTGGATCTTGCCAGTGAGGAGTCTGAAAGGCTACCCTGCCTGCTCACCCTGCTGGACCTGGGTGCTGATGTCAATGCCATGGATAGACATGGTACATTCGTATTTCCCTTTCAAAATTAATACGTTTGATAAATACGTCTTCCTTCATTCATTTCTTAAGGATGACCTTTTTTTTCACAGGAAAAACGCCTTTGCTCCATGCCATGGCGAGCAGCGACGGACTCACAGTGCACAACACAGAGACCATTGAGCTGCTTCTTCAAAGAGGTAATGACTGTGAAACACCCTTCATCCTCACTTTGCCGTCTTGTCCATTCATGGTCATTCATCGACTTTCATCAACAGCATCTCATCTGAACTTCTCTTATGCATTTGCATACCCGCCCACTTGCATGCGCTCTTAGATCAAGATAAACTTTTAGAAGCAGTCAGGTGCATCCAGTTTATAACTCAGCTGAAAACTGAGCAAAGCCTGTGGTTTAAAAAAAAAAAAAAAGACTATTCGTCTCCTCAGTCGACTGATATTTCTGTTACAGTGAGGAGACCCTGTAGACATGGGACCTCGCATGCAAGACCCTCCAGACAGGGTTTGACAAGGATAAATATTTCATTTTAAATCGCTGGTGTCCAAAAGGTCACTGATTGGAATCACACGCATTCCGTCTTTTTTTTACGAGTGGGATTTAAATCCAGTATGACTTTACACCACCACCAGTTTTAAGCCAGACCAGTTACTTTCAGACTGTTTTCAATAACAAATGAAGACACTGATTTCCAGTGTCTTGTTTCTTGCCTCGTGTTTGGAACGTGACCATCCCAAACATTCAAAACAAACAGATAGCAACTGGAACTATTGGGAAACATTTTGCAGTATTTAAACATACTGTACTTGGAAAAAATCCCAAGTCACCACACCATTTTATAGCTTGAAACTAATATAATTTTCTCATCTGTGAGTCAGCTGTGCTTCTGTACGAACTATTGACTCCTTTTTTTTTTTTTTAAACATATACTGTATGATTCTTGCATATTTCACTCTGAATTTGGGATTGTTGCTCGTTCTGTATGACAGGAGGAGATTTGCCCAATTTAATATCATTGACGTCAGTGGTTTAGGCTTTAAGGCTTAAAATGGAAGGATGTGTTACCAGCCAGAAATGGTGTGATGTGAAATGCTTTGGAGTTAATGTTTTGGGAAACTGACCAATAGCAGGGATATGAATTGACCCATTTTTTTAAAAAACAAAAGCCCCATTTACACACTTGTGTTCCAGTAATATGTCACCTTTATTCCACAACGACATCAGTGTAAATGAAATGTCGGTGTCATTTGGTCCCGCCTCTGACAGGGCTCGGTAACACTTCTCAGGGTATTAACAAAGCCCTGATTAAGGTGGAGTCTTAATTTGGGAACGCCATTACCTCTCATTCAACAACCAAGGTGTGACATTTGGATCACGTGTTGTATGTGCGACGACCCCCTCCACACACACACACGACCAGAAAGACGTCAAACTGGGGAGAGGTAGAGATCTGTGAGCTGACGTCACTTTGGGCGGAGGACTCTCTCCATGCTAACGTTTCTGGAACAGTGTGGTTGTTTTCAGACCCAACGCTGTTGCGCTAGGGGTATTTCCAGCCCAAATTATACGTCACATTATATATACACTGCTGCGTCACCACCCTTTTGATCCCAGAACGCACTTCTGCTCTTCCGCCTTTGGCTGTGGAGATCAGTGAGGGGTGGAAAAAAAAGTTGGCATCACCGTCATCATCATTTCACCCTTTTCCCAGGATCTCTGTGTAGGTGTAGCTAAAGAATAAAGTGGTCTCATGAATAAGAATAGATACGTTTGTGAGCAATGTTGATGTTTACAATTTGTTGCCAGTTGATCCACTATGGGTTTGTTTGATTAATATTCTTAAGTTAAAATCATGTCCCTTTTGAATCATACAACCTCCTAATATGATGTGTATTTAAGTACAAATAACATTTCATTTCATTTTCCTTTATTTAACCAGGTAAGACCTCATTGAGATTTAAAACCTTTTTCAAGAATGACCTGGCCAAGACGTCAAAACCAAACAAAACCAGTCACACCAAAGACACAAATAAAATACAGTCACACGCTACAAAAAAACAGGAGAGGGCATAATTAAACAGTGCAAGTACAAGATCCAGACAACGTGATTGGTCTGTTTTTGATCGTGGTCTCGAATTCCCCCAAATTTAAAAGTTGTGTTAATTTTAAGTCCTACTGCACAGCATGCCAAGGTTCCAAAGGTTGAAGTGTTTTGGGTTTGATGGTGGAGATGGACTCTTTCAGCTCAGTGTGGTATTGACTGACTGCAGGAGTGTTGAGCTGTGCCGCTTCGCTGCAGGTGCTGATGTGAATGCTGCGACTGTAGATGGGGAAACAGCGGAGTCCTCGTTGGTTTTTCTGGTGAAGGAAGCTCTGGATGCCAACACAGAGGACGCCGCTGAGATCGGCAACTTCTGCTTGAAAGCCACACAGGTACTGCTGGCCCACGGCGTCGACCCCAGCTGCTGTCTGAGTGAGGACGGCGAGCCCTCGCTGATACAGACCAGCCTGGAGCACTTTGACCTGCTCTTCCCTCTGGCTGTGCTTTTAATCCAGAGCGGAGCCTCTTTGGTCTGCTCGTACCACGGTAGCTCCTGTTGGTCAGGTTACAGCCTCCTTTTCCAGCGGCTCCACACAGCCCTGCAGGACCGTTGTGATCAAAGTCACGCCTCGGAGCTCCTGGAGCAAGCCGAGGCCTTGCTCGATTTAGCGAGAGTAAATATCCCCACGCTGCATTTGCTCTCGAGCCCGGAACCCCCCGTGCACGTTCAAGACACCCACCCCAACGCTCTGGCTCTGTTAGACCTGCACAGACGGGTACTAGCGCATGAAACCAGCCCTCCGGCGCTGAGGTGCCTTTCCCGCGCGTTCATAAGAAGCCACCTCCAGCCCTGGCCTCTGGAAGAGCGGGTCAAAGCTTTACCTTTACCAGACAGGCTGAAAGACTTTGTCCTCCCTGAATACACATACACCCCGAGGCCTGGCTGGGACTGCTTCAAGCCTCAGCACAGCCATCACTGACTTTAGACTAAACCTTCCCGTTCTACACTCGGCCTCAAATGAGAGACTCTGACCTGTAATAATAGGTGTAAATATCCAAGGATTTATCCATGTAAGAAACTCGAATATAATAAACCGTCGAGGCCTTTGTTAAATCTGTTTTGCCAAATTGACAGACTATCGTGTACCTGTTTACCTTTAATAAATAATGTTTGTTAAAGAAAGAAAACAGCCTTTGAGTTGAATCAAAGTGTTACAGTAAAACTGCAGTGAGCCGTGTGTGTTCGTAGCCACAGTGTGAGATAACGGCCGCCAGATGGCAGTGTTGCTCCTGCATACGAACAGCAGCTTCACATGTCGGGGTCAAAAGATTTCATATTCACAGTACGGCCTATTTCAGTTGTTCCATCTATATTTTATCTTCTCAGTGTAATGGTGATGTGCTGTACATCACCTGTATCTTTTTGCTTTACATAAACGTGGACCCATAAAACACGACAGAGTCTCAAAACGTTTCCTGACAGCCGTTAAGCGCTTCCATGCAGTAACAGCCATAGCACTTTGACATTTCTTATATTTGTCAACACTTTTTTTTTTTTTTGGTCATCTGACCAGTTAGTGGCAGTACAGCGCTGATGATGGATGCTACTCTAGGGTCTGTAATTTCATCTCTTAATTTTGTTCGTACCTCTAACATCAGTGCGGCGGATGCTGAAATGAAATAAAGAGGAAGGGATTAAAAAAAACAACAAAAAAAATATGACAAAAGTGTTTGGCTGTGACATAATGTGGTTGGAGTGAGTGTTGGCATGGAAAGTTACAAAAGTATAGAATATTTTTTTAAAAAGGGTTGGAGAGTTAAGGTGATTTAAAAAAAAAAAGAGAGAGAGAGAGAGAGAGAGAAATATATGTGCATGGTTTACATACGTCAGAAAACGTACGTGGATCCCATAGGGTTCATATGTGTTTTTTTGCCTCCATGTGTGTGATGAGCAAACTAAATAGGACATAGTGTTACACAACTAACCCCTTCCTGACATTGCTGGAGCTGGAGTGGCTCCAAGGCTCGCAGGCGCTCCAGCTCCTCTTGGTTATCTAGGTCACAGCCTCTGAGGAGAAGAGCCTCGGCAGCGGCGGCAGCAGCCCTGCATGACACACGCTTCACTCTCCTGTCTGTCTGAATCTGCCTGCATATTCTTGACAAAACCTCAACACTGGCCCGGTCGAATGAGGGGGAGAGAGAGAGAGAGAGAGAGAGCGCGAGAGAGAGAGAAAGGGAGGGAGGGGGTTGCAGGAGGCTGAACAGCAAAAGAAAAAAAAAAACACGGTTAAAGCTACAGATACGGCATATGTGGAATGGTTATGAGAGCACTCATGGAGGACACATGGAAAATGGAAATGGCAACGTTGGATTACATTTATACAATGCGCGAGCGGCAGGAACATAATCCACCCAACCAACAATCACAAGACTGGAAAAACAGCCTTCGCCCATAGAGTCCAATCCCTGCTTGTAGAAGGTGATAGAATAGAGATAGTGGGGGGGGGGGGGCTAAGCCAGTGCTCTCCATCCAGCATTTATTGGAAAACAGTGCGAGTGAAGCTCGCTACTGAAATTAGTTATTGATCTATTCTCTCCCTGAAGCCCATGGGTCTTTCCCACCACACCTGCACATTCTCTCATAGCCCTTTCTCTCGCTGCAGCCCATTGTATCGCTCAAGCTTTTTGCTTTAAGCTTCTTCGTGTTGTGTTGTGTTTGCTGGTCCTTTCACATTGGAGCATTATTAAAAAAACAAACAAAAAAAAAACAGAAGATAGTGTTAATGCTACAGGAAAAAAGTAATATTCAAAACCTCAAGGCTGTTTGGAGGATAGAAAATACTATGACTCAAGTGTCTATAAGACTTGAGTAATAGTCTCAGTATTTGGTGAAATATTTGATGTGAAAACTGGTGTTTTGTCATTAAAAATCACACCCAGTATAGTTGATGTGTTGGTACTTTTAAGTCATCGTGTATATACCAATGTTGGTTTCAATACTAACATTTCAAACCATGTTCACTGGCCACAGACCAGAATATATGGTAGATATTTCATGATGTCATAATGTAGGAAAATAAGACCCACGACCAGCACTTCAACACACACGAGTCTATGCCACGTAAAGTGAGATTGTAAAAAATAGCCCATTAAAATGATTTTAATTCAGTAATAATAATACATACAGTAAAAGAGACAACTCCATCATTCTCTCAGAAATCTGGACGCCAACTTCAATTCATAATTCATGTGTATATATGATATATATGTATGTATATGTTTATTTTTTCTCCATATGGTGTTTTTGTTGCTTTCCACTAATACCAGCGCCGTCTATTCCAGGCATTTATAGGGGTGTCAAACTCATTTTAGTTCAGGGGTCAAATTCAGCCAGATTTGGTGTGAAGTTGGCGGGGCCAATGAAATAATAACAGAATTACATATCCATAACGTCCACTGTGAACTGTCCTTATATGATGAAAATGTTCATGTCTACAAACTGTCCTTTAAAACAGTGTGAATAACAGCAATAACCTCAAAGTTCTTCAGAAAAATAAGTGTAATTTTAACAATATTATACCTCAGTTTATAATTTATCCATGTACATTAAAATAAGTGTAATTTTAACAATATTATACCTCGGTTTATAATTTATGCATGTACATTAAAATAAGTGTGATTTTAACAATATACCTCAGTTTATCATTTATACATGTACTTTAAAATAAGTATAATTTTAACAATATTAAACCTCAGTTTATCATTTATACATGTACATTAAAATAAGTGTAATTTTAACAATATTATACTTGTGTTTATAATTTATACATGTACATTACAATTTACAGATGATAGTGGATTTACAAACACACAAAACACTTAGTAACAGGTATAATGTTGTTAAAATTACTTATTTTAATGTACATGTATACATGATAAACTGAGGTATAATGTTTAACATTACTTATTTTAATGTACATGTATAAATGACAAACTGAAGTATAATGTTAAAATTACACTTATTTTAATGTACATGTATACATGATAAACTGAAGCATAATATTGTTAAAATTACACTTATTTTTATGTACGTTTAAATGATAAACTGAGGTATAATGTTTAAATTACACTTATTTTTATGCACATGTATAAATAATAAACTGAGGTATAATATTGTTTAAAATGACTTATTTTAATGTACATGTATAAATGACAAACTGAGGTATAATGTTAAAATTGCACTTATTTTAATGTACATGTATAATTGATAAACTGGGATATAATGTTAAAATTACACTTAAGTTAATGTACATGTATAAATGATAAACTGAGGTATAATGTTAAAATTACACTTAATTTAATGTACATGTATAAATGATAAACTGAGGTATAATGTTAAAATTACACTTATTTTAATGTACATGTATAAATGA
>JAPTHA010000029.1:9313677-9326684 GCA_029814585.1 Gymnapogon annona
AGAGGCTTGATGATCCCAATACGACACTTTTAAAAAGGTTATTGCTTTTTTTTTCTTTAATAATACACAGTGGACAGAAACTGACAGAAAAGCTATGGAAGACTTAAGATTTTTTTCTAAGCCTGTATCAGTGTTCGTAAACTACCTGAAATGAGTTTATTATAAAAGGAATAGGACGAGCTGCTATTTTCATAAAAGTAGTCTGACAGCCTTCCTTGTAAACACTTCCTTTTGATTACTTGTGGCCCATAATGCATTTCATGTTCCTCTCAGAAATGCGGAACCAAGAGTTGACAATGAGTTTATTCGAGTGTGTGTCAAGTTCGGTTGGTATCTGTGTGTGTGTTTACTATCTTATAAGTAACTATAGCTCGAGAAAAGCATAAACAATTTCCCCCACCGTTCACCTAAGATGAATACATGGACTTGTGTACTTGGTTTGATTTGGGGGAGAATAAAAAAACAAACAAAAAAACAACCTTACTCGTCTAAAAAGCACCATATTAGGGGAAAACGTCCCGACTAAAGTGATTGAGGCCATTATAGCTGAGTCCCTTAAGGGTAACTACAGATTTACACTAGACTTCCTGGATGGAACTGTATGTACGTGAGAACCAAAAGCCCTAAGTGCACGATCGATGACCAATACAAGAGAAGTCGAGTCAAAAATGATCCGTTGGCAACTTTGTACAACGTTGTGGTTTTAGCGACGTGCAATTCAGCTACAGTTTAAGAGGGTAAGCTCGGTTCTGCGCAAATATTCTGTTTATTAACTGCTAAATACCCGAGCAGCTGTTCCCTGGCCACATGCTCTGAGGAGTGAGAGGAGGTCTTTCTCATGCGCCTCCTTCCCCCTTGTTGAAATTACTTTAAAAAAAAAAACAAAACTACAATACACTGCTAAGATTGTCCTCAGTGGTTAGCGACGGAGGATACAGTAGTCTCCGAACATGAGGCAGAATTGTCCAGGGAACAGGGCTGCGTAATTTGATTGTAATTGATTGCTACAAAATCAAGTTACTATAAAATGAAAAAAAAAAAAAAATACTCAAAGCAAAAAAATAAATAAAACGTTTGAGAATAACAAAAAGGGACAAAAATGACATGACCAACTTAGTATTCATTCTTACTACCACTTTACAAGAGATTACGTGGCCATATTTTCTTAGAATCTATATTCAACCGGTTTAAAAAGGAAAGAGGCACAGAAACCTAAGTGCCAGGATCTAAAAGTGTAAAGCTTGTGGCAAGGCACTAAAGTGTAAGATGCCACTTTTTGTTAAGTATTTTGTCTTTTTGTCTACATTGGCTTTTAAACAATTACAATACGTATTGCACACTTTTTTTTTAATAACGTCAGCTTTTTATGGCTTACTAAACGATGTTACTTACAACTTAAGCTGCTTAACGGCTTCTGCTAATTATTTCAATTTTTAAAGAAGTGATTGTTTTAAGCGGGGGGGGGGACGTACATTCCTTTCAAATAGCAATGAACTACGCCTACATTAAATTCACAGCCCACTGATCTTAATAAGCATTCAGTTACGCAAATACAGTCAAAAAGTTACTTTTACAAACCACCTATTCGTCTTTGGTGTGAATTCTTGGCACATTTTTTTAAGCAGTCTGAATGCTTTTGCTTGCTAAATCATTACGGACAATATTCCTAGGTATGCGTTACTTCCTTTTCCCGAAGTGAAGGACATGAACTACCTTAGGCAGATTCTAACGATTCAGCAAATGATTTTCGTGAGGTCAGATCCACTGTCAAATGAGCACATCACATCAGCAACTCGCAGAAATCCCCTTGACTTAGTAAAGACATTCATCTAAAAAGTACTGTATAGGGCGACAGACTCTGGGTGACGGTAACCAAAACTGGTTTGAGAAAACAAAAAAATTGTACACAAAAAGATAACGAAAAGCTAGCTATACTGATTCTTGATTCTGAAACAATTTTCTAAAATTTGGTTTACTATCAGGCCATGAATTTAGCACAAAAAAAAAAAAAATTACGTTGGCAGCACATTCAGTGTAAAACGAACTGCACTCCGGACGTAACATAAGACATAAGCGTCGAAAAACAAAAAAAAAAAACAACTCTCCCACAAACCGCACAAAAAAGTAGAAAATTAGACTGAAAACTGTAAAATAATCCAACTCAATTCTTTGACACAAGTTTTGCATTTGACCAGGTGGGTCAAACGTTAAACACATACCGGAGGCTCTCCTACAAAAAGGCATTAAACAGTTGGATAGTACAAACCAATGCAGGATAGCATTAAAGGAACCACCCAGCTAGGCTTTAAAAGAGCAAAATGTGAATCAACGAGGCCCCCGTTAGTGCCCTTTTGTGTGTCCGTGTGAATGTAGACTCTTAAAAAATCATAATGAAAATAAAATCAAGTCACTATATGCTAAAAGCGCCCCTATTATATAACCCATCCTTCAAATAGTATCAATAAAATACAGTGATGTCATATGCAAGACTTAGCCAACAGTATTCATGTGATTGCAGAGTATTAAATTGTACTGTGTTCAGCCAGAAGGATACTACTTATGTCAAGCAAGTATTACTCTGACACGACGGCATCAGATTTAAGACAGACATTATCGATTTTAATCATCGGGACAACACCTATCCCCGACACTAACTCTGCAAAGTGCATCAATACTTTGGATCACCAGCGTCTTCTGGAAACATTTACTCGTTACTACTTATATATAACCAAGCCACCATGCTGTGCCAACACCATAACGCTAAATTGACAAGTGAGGAAAACACGTTTTGAAGTCTGCAATTTTGACCCCAAAATAATGCAGGGGAAAAACACCACATATAAATTACCCCGTTCAAAAATGTTGGAAAATTAAAAAAAAAAAAAAAAAAAAAAAAAGGAAACAACCAATGTCTTGAGGTTTCAAATAATGGAAGAATAAACACGTACAATGGCTGAGATTCCTTTGTTCGTTCGATTTGCATATTATTCAGACTAGTGTACTATTGATTGATGTGAACAGGTCCAGACCTGTTCTCACTGTGCTGAGTTTACGACATATACCTGCGTGACTGTCACACGCAGAGTATTAACCCAGAAGCCTACCTCAGGACAAAACAAGTTACACTTACAATAGTTCGGTATAAATCTGTCATTAGAGTATAGAGGAATACAAATGACAAATCACTAAATGGACGTAATTCACCCATTACATGGGTGACAGCACTTGAAAACCACTCCTTGGCCAATTGAGAGAGAGAGAGCCGCAGTAGTGAGACTTAAAATCCTTAAGTGTTTCGTAGACAAATATTGTAAGACAGCATAAATCCTACCTTGAAAGTATACAGGGCCATTCTCTTACTCTAGTCTCTGCATTTTCCAAAAAACAAACACACGTATAAGCTAGCAAATTTTAACGCACTCCTAGCATAGCACCTTCTTAATCATCATTTTAACCTGGCTGACCATGAAAACGTTTGACGAAGACTTTGTCCCATCATCCATACAATCAGCAAGAAATATTTCCCCTAAGTATCAAGGCTTTGTGTTGAGAGAGAATATCCTTTACAGAGTTTGGCAATAAGATAACGGTACATACAACCTAAAACTGATTTTTTTTTTTTAACGGTGAACACGGTGCCTGGTAGGTTCTTGGCTATGAGGTAGAACCTGGTGAGTTTAAATACTGCCTATTATGAATATGTAGTTGCATCATGAGGTATTGATCGGATATGTCACACGAAGCTTTGCACTGGCAGAAAAATCATTCCTTGTGAGTTAGTGACCCCCGATGGTCACATGTGCAAAAACAGGTCAGGTAAAAAGGTGATATGACAAGCATCTTACCAGAGCTTTCACATTATCAATTATTGCAACATGCCTATATAACTCTGTAAATATGTTTTAAAAAACATGGAAAGATAAAAAGATAAATCAATAAGGGGGCCTTGATTATTGGGACCTCCTCAAAAATAGTAAGTTGTTACTCCCTTTGCTTGAAAGAATCAAAATTCTATAAAGCACCCATTTGCTCTCTGCATTCAACATCTAACTTTCACAAAATTGACAAAAACCCTCGACACAAGAGAAGTCCATTATACAGGGAGCTGATTCAAAAAGGAAAAAAAAGTCCTTTAAGTTGAGTTGAAATAAACATTTCTTAAAGCTTCCTTAACCTGAAGCAGGACTTAAAAATCACATCTAGATGCTTGCGACTCCTCTGGACTGCATTTTGAACTCTCCTCTATATCGTCGGCCGGTGCCTCTTCTGCATATTGTGCCTCAAAGGCCATTCCCTCGGACGTATCCTCTTGGTCCTTTTGTCCCGAGCTTCTTTCCGTCCTCTCTGGAGAGTCCACATGATTGTTGTTCTCTGATGCTCCCATGTGCTTCTTCCTCAGGTGCTGGTTAAGGGTGCCCTGAAACGGGAAGCATTTGCCACAGATCTGACAGTGAAAGGGCTTGTTGTCCGTGTGGCCACGGATGTGGTACTCCAGCTGGTCTTTCCTCGTGTACTTCTTGCCACAGAATTTACAAACAAATGGGGTGATTCCCATGTGCAGGCGCATGTGACGGTCCAGACTCCCTTTCTGATTGAACGTCTTTCCACAGTAGATACAAATGAGTCTCTCATTGTAAGGATACCACTGGCTTCGCAGGCTGCGTTCACGTACGTCATTCTCCAGACCTGTGGGTCCCACAACTGATTCACCATCTTCTGACGCTTGTTTGATATGACTTAACACCCCGGCTGGGATGGCCAGAGGGCGCTTTGCCCTGGCTCGCCCACCTCTGTACCCGCTGAGCATGGAGCGGGAGGGACTGGAGTTGCTAAGGTTTACAAAGCACGGGGAGGACAGCCCTGAGTAAGAATAGGCAGCAGATTGAATGACAGGACCGTACGAGCCCACGCTAACAGCTAATACCTGTTCTCCATCTACCATTTCTGTGTGGTAGCCATCATCACCAGCTGAGGAACTGTCCGAGTAAGTTGGCCTGTCAGTCTTCTCGATCTTCACGTGTACATCTGTTACTTGACCATCTTTCCCAATCAGTTCCACTTGCTCAGTTTCTCCCTCAATGGGAGCTTCATGCTCTGAGATGCTGTCGCTACTGCCTCGGTCCGACTGGCCTTCCTCCTGCTGCTGTCGCACACGGCTCAGGACTTTTCCAGCCAACTCCAGACGTGCTTCGTGTCCTGCCTGACCCTGCCGGGAGTAGTAAGGGGGGGAGATCTGGGTAGGATTTACAAAGAGGTTGCTATCGTTGACCCCATTGCGGCTGTTCTGTAAGTCTTCCTTCTCTGGGCTGCAGACACCGACTGGGATGCTGATCTTGGAGTGGATGCTCTCCAGAATTTGGGTGCACTTATCAATTATGGCTTGCATCTGCAGGAAGCTTGCGGCGGTGAGGAAACTTATAATATCTTTGAGCTGTAGGGACATGTGACCTGTGTAGCAGAACGCAAGAAGCTGCTCGAACACCTCGGGGCTCTTAATGACCGAGATGGAAAGGCCGCTCATGGTGCTTAGAGCTGAGTGGTCACGAAAGTAGGGTGAGCTAGCCGCCAGCACTGCCTTGTGGGCTCGAAACGGCTGGCCCTGAATGTGAACAATGATGTCACACAACTTCCCCTGTAGCCGCAGCTCATTGAGCTGGGTCAGAACAGTGTTGCTGAACTCCGGCACATCAAACTCGATGTAGCTGCCGTCGTCCATGTCTTCAATATGTTTCTCCAGTTTGTCGGCAGCCTGCGGAGAGGAAGAAGACAACAAAAGATTAGGTCTTTCAAGAAGGCTGTAGTGTCATCATCAGAACTTATAGAGCAGAGTCTGCACTACGACGTACAGGAGTGACCTCTCCAAACACTGTAGGACTCCTAGTGGTCAAGAAATATAATAGAATGCACTGCATGAAAAATGCATGCAGTGCAGATTAAAACCACTACATCCATTTAGATGGTATATAACCAGGACTGACAAAAATAAACAAAAGTGATGCAACAAATTAAAAGGTAGATCATTTAGATCACAATAGTAATGGAAAAAAAACTCCAGAATGTCTTGAAATTGAAAGGCACACTATTCAATAATTCACTGATCAATACAATAATTACATGTCAGCCTAGCGTACAAAAACGTAATGTAAATCCCAGCTTCAGCTTTAGCTACATTAGAGCTCACTTGTAGTGTTCATTGACAGCCAGAGGCTCAAATCATATCAGATTCAGATTCATTTTATTGTCATTGTCCAGACCAATGGTCTGGCAACGAAATGTCATAAAGCAGCAGCACAGAGTAGAAAAAAAGGGCAGAGCAGATGTACAACAAAATTGAAATTCTTGCACAACATAGACAATATATACAGTAAACATGATTGAAGTCCCGGAGTTGATGATGATAACGAGAGCAGTGATGCGTTGTTTGGAGCTGAGACGTAGTAACTGAAACAGTGCTAACGGTAGCCGCATTAGCTGCTAACCACTAACCGTTATCCTAGCCGCAACATGTCACACCTCATTCTTCCATCAGCTTTCATCCGCAGAAAAACCAACAAAAAAACGAAACAGTCCCATTGTAAATCATATAAACTGAAAACAAACCGGTTGCTATTTAGGATTTTATAAAAAAAAAGGAGGGGCAGGTACAAGAACAATGATGAGTCCAAACAAAATGTTTCATATATGTTATTCATGATCATCCAAGGGAACCAAAAAAAACAAAAAACAAAGACAAAACCATTAAAGAAAATGTACAGGTGTTCTAAATAAACGGACTCTGAAGCATAACAGTCATATGAAAGCTGCCAAAAAGGTGTGTGTGCGTGAGTGTGTGTGTGTGTGTGTGTAACACATTTGGCAGAGGAAGAAGAAAATCTGGTTCTTCTTGGAAAGTGAGCTCCATGCCAGGTGTACTTATGGCTCCTCTCATTTTGTCAAACAACTAAGGGTTGAGCTGTAGCACCGAAGCCACTTTGTGTTCCAAAAATGCTTTTGATCTTCTGTCGTTCTTACTGGCTTGTCTGACAACACCCTCTTTCTGCATTCAGATGTTTTCACCATAGTATCAAGTCTCCAGCCTTGACTGAAACATTAGCAGCAAAATTAAACGGTAAATGATCCTCGTGCATTATGCATCCAGCTGCAGAAAACCATTTCTCACACATATAACGATACATGATGATAAAATATTTACAGCTAAATCACTCATATATTCAAGATTTCAAACCCTGAATGTAAAATTCTCCAACTCATCCATCCTCTCTCTCGACTCCGCCTGTATCTTTGCTTCCCTCCCTGCCCCTTGCTGGCAATTCAGCATGATCTTTTGCGCATTGCACTGTCACCTGTCAGCACTTTGGGAACGTCAACACTTTCTACAGTTGCCAAGACACCTGTCCAACAAACCATATGTCCTCAACTTGGCGCAGGGGAGGAATAAATGCAGCAAAACTGTGGAAAAGCAATATGTTATTCCAACTTCCCCATTTCCAGCCCTCAAACAGCGCATGTTCATACACTAAAACATATCAGATGAAGGCTGCCAACAACATATACAGTATACTGAATGGCGCCAAGTTGAAGGGCAGCCAAAGACGGCATGCTTGAGTGCAGAGATGTACACATCGGCATTGGTCACGCAGCCGCCTCACGTGGATGAACCTAAAATTATTTAAACTGAGCTCGAAAATTGCATCAGTTGCTCAAGTCCGCTGCCTGCTGACAACTCTGTTTGACAATACGAACCCGTGTACAGAGCTGAAAGGATTAATCGATTTATTGACCCAAATCGACTTACAGTAGAAAAAAAAAATCATTCAGTTACAATTTTGCTGAATCTGAGCTTGGTTTCCTTAAGTTTGTTACTGTTAAACATCGGTTTGACTGTTGGGTCTTAAACAGATGCTTATTGTGATGCGTATGAAGCTAGGATCGCCACAAGGCTGTGTGTGTAATGTCTTACACGTTGTTAGTAAGTTGGATTCAAATTTGTTAAAGGCTGCAGTGCACACACGTCGTTTGACTTGTTTTTTTTGTATACTTTTATGTCATTGTTGTTGTTATTTCTATACTCCTAGAGAATTGGATATATATTTTTATACTGTTATTTTAGATATTTTTCTGTATCCTTTTCCGTAGTCTGTGTAGATTCTCATTCGTCCAGGTCAAAAGCATATCTAGGCAATTGAATCAAGACATTTTTACCCTTTATCCAAGTGGCTTCATCAGTTCATGCAGGAGTAGGCTGGCTCGTCTTCAAGACAAAACTCAGTCCTGTTGACTTGATTCAATTGCCTAGAGATGCTTTTATGTACTTTCTACTTTTCCTGGTATTTGTTTCTACTGCTTCTGGAATAACAGTCAACTTGTTTATCATTAACAGACATTCATTCATTTCACATTTTTATTATTCCTTCTATGAAAATTTTGTTGCCTGTTCAATAATTGTTTAATCACACTAAAGAACATAATCAATAGCTGCAGTTCTACTCATGTAGCCAAGAATAAAAAAAAAATCCCAAAAGCAATGCAGTTATTTGCATGGTCAAGTACCCAGCATAAGTCATGTGGAAGATGTCATCTAACATTTCTGAGTCTATTACTTTATGAGGCTACTTAATAAATAGGCTAAGCACAAGACACATCTGAGGAAAAATTAAGAGTCAGCAAGTGAACATTGTATGCTTTCTTTGTCATCAGCAGCATTTTACCTACTTTGAAAAATAGCTTGTGGGGCAGGCCGGACCCAGAACAGAAGTGCTTAACCAGCATTGGTTCTGAGAGCAACTTAAAACAGACTGATAAAAATAGACAAGATTGTTCAAACAAAAGATACTATTATATTTGGTGATGTGAGATGATAATTTCTTTTTCCCTTCCGGGATCCTCACAGCGAATCAAATTTGCATATTAGTTTTTGGCAGGAGTTTGGTGGTGGAAGAGTAATAAGCAAATCACCGAGCTTGGTAGGGTGTGTCTGTAGCTTTTCTTCATACTTTAAATAAACCCTGAATTCCCTCCTTATTCTAAAAGATAGGAAAATAAATGTGACCCTTGGAAACTAATATTTGACCAGGATCAGGATGTGTGTGTGAATGAGGAAATCTTAATTGTACATACCCAAATACAACGCAGAAAGAAAAAGATGGATCTAAATCAGAGCCTCCACCTATCAGTACAAATACACAAATGAAAGCAACGTTTGCTTGTCGTCACAGAGTTCCACTGAATAATAACAGGAATTTTGTATATACGGATTTTGAATAAGGTTTAATATCACTGCAAAAATATAACTGTACAAGTGCAACAAAATGTTACTTTTTCTGTCCTGTGTACTGCCCAGAATTATAAATACAAAAAGCAATTATAAAAGCAGTTAACATGAATATATAATCAATCAAGGGGAAAAAAAACAAGGCCCGATATCAACTATCATCCACATCAGAGTCAGCATTTACCTACACGAAAACATTCTATTGTCTAGCCGTAGTTCATACCACAGGCTGAATGCAAATAAAAAGGGTTTTATACATTACAGTTCATCCAAAACATCAGATAAATATCCTCCTACCTTCACTAAGACGTTCCTTGCTGTTTGGCCAAAACTGACACTCAGGTGTTGCTTATATACTGTACTAAAAAGAAATCTGTCAAATCCCAGTTGATGCACAACAGCAGTACAGGTGTGTTACTGCCTCCTGTCGTAACTCTCCTGTGTTGACTCCATCAACGCTGACCAATCAGCAAAAGTCTTATTAGCAGTTTGAGAAGTGCTTTCAAGGATCTACCCTTATTGGCTGCTGTATTGTGTTTTCTAAGGTGTACCCTGCAGTGATTTTTCTGGTACAAATGCTGATGGCAGAGATAGACTGTACAAAATATTCTTACCAGATTTTGGTTAAGGTGTAACAAAATAAGAGGCAGACAAACCATTTCCACTCAAGTCTAGATAGACATCTATTTAATTAAACATTGCTCAGAATTACACTATACATCTGGAGTTAACTGCACAGTCTGTGTTTGTCTACTAAAGTTAGGATAGCTAATCTACGTCAACGACAGTGTAATTAATGTTGGGGTTTTTTTGTTGTTGTTTAAAAGGTGTGTCAAAAAACTAAATGTAATGAATACAAAAAAGTGCAAAGGAAAATTAAACAAGATTGACAAATGTCAATCACAACACAGCCCTAAAGAGAGAATGTCTTCCTTTTGTTTTGCCTCTGAGACACACAAAGTATGTCAAAGGTTCACATTCATCATATACTGGAGATGGGACCAACACCCCATCAGATTCCAACTAGAGATTACAACATGACAGGTTTTGAACTGTTCCTTTTTTCGCAATGCATTATTTACCATTTCCAGTGCTGTACTTCACAAATAGAGCCTATGTGTCCTATTACTGAGTTCTCACTGGTGGTACAAATACAAAAACAAACAACCAAAAGTGTCACTGCATATCCCAAACAGAATCCAAGCTATACAAATAAAGTTTTAATGGGTAGAAAACCAGAATGGTCCTTCATACAATAGTCGTAACTAGTCTTAATCTAATTCTGATCTGAAATTCTTTGGGAAAATTCGTTTTTTAGCAAGGCTCCAGAGGCAAAAAGTGGATGATACATGCTGTCAATTATGCAGCACAACAGGACACGTATAATGTAAAGGGATGACAAAGAAATGGTTGTAAACACAGTTCTCGGTGACCCAAGTAGACCCAGGTGTACTGAATGACCTGCCATGTAGCTGCACTTTGTACTTTTCCTGCCATTAGATCACTTACAACAACACAGACACCAAATACATTAACACTTCCCACACTATAACATTGGTATATACGACGACATTATAGTTAAAATCGGTTACGAAAAAGTGTACACATAGACACACACACACGGGGGGGGTGCTACACAATGCACACACAAACAGTGAAAAATATAATAAAGCTTAAAGCTGCAAGTGTGTGTTTTACATCATGCTGGTGCATAAACTTTTCATACTTGCGTTTGCCAGCGTTAGCTTAATCAGGCATCGACTCAAGAATAAAGGGAGTGGACAGCAGTACGCTTGATTCCGTTGTGCGTTAATAAAATACTGATACACAACGGAGGAAAAAAAAAACAGGGAGTCCCAAAACTTTACTGCAAACCGTCCTGTGTAGTTTGTTAGCTTAGGATCGCGGAGGGCGGGGGTCTACACCATTGAGCACTGGGCAGCTAACGTTAGCACTAGCTTGGCTCAACACCAAAAAAACACCTCTGCTCATTGTTGGCCGTCACCACTTTGATTTGTGATGTTAACTGAGGTAATTAACGCAAATTAAAGCTCTTGCATCAGCTGACAGGAGTAAAAATACCCCCGTTTAAAGGGAATACATAAGTATGAGCTAACTAAATAGCTAGCCTAAGCCCGAAACAACCATTTCAAAAACAGAAAAAAAAAACGCGTGGCCAATTTTGACATTCCACTTCTTTTACAGATACTATGACAGTGTATGTTTCAGAAAGGTGTTCGAACAGTCGTGAAATCGTTTTAAAATGCCAAAAAGGGACCAACTTAGAGCGTCGACACTACGTCTGCTGTCATATGAAAACGCAGCCCCCCTAGCTTTAGCCCCTAACACTTAGCGCTAGCTTTAGCCGCGCTAGCTCACGGAGCGCTAAATAGCCGACCCGCCGCTAGCTAGCGATTACTTGAAAGCGTGCCGGGCCGGGTTAAATCGTTTCTCCCGAGTCGTAAGGTGAGAGCAAAGACCCGCCGACATTCCCAGCTCACAATGGGCCAGCCGTGCGTGACAGTGTTAAAGTCCGCCAAACTCACCGTCTTTACAGATTAGCGTTAAACGTTGTCCATTCCCCTCAGTAGTGCGCTAACGCTACAGCCAGGCCTCCCCCCCTCTCCAGTCCAGATGTGTCAGACAGTTGCTGCTGCAATTTTTGCATCAACAGGAAGTGTTCTTTTGGCTCTTTGCATTCATTCTATCAGGGTGTTTTGCAGCAGCCCCTCCCATGCTCATGTCACTGTTATGTAGGCTAGTAAGACATCATGTACTTTATACACAGCAATAATGGAGGACGTATGCAGGCGGAGGAGGAAAAAAAAAAACCTAAAGTCCCTCCGATCCTCCAGTGTAAAGAATATCCAGCACACGCCATGGCAACAAACACTGCCCAGTCTAATGTTGCTTTACAACGCAGGAAGTAGCCTTAAAAGTACTACACTGGGGATTGGGGGGGGGGCGTTGTTGTTCTCGTTTCTGCAATGCAGTGCTTAATGTCTTTATTAGATGATTATCTCATTATTAAACTCATAACCTTAGCCTCAATGTCTCATTGTGCCGGTCCCAAGCCCGGATAAACACAAGGGTTGTGTCAGGAAGGGCATCCGACGTAAAAACTCCTGCCAAGTCAAATATGTGGCGAGCCCGGAAGGGAAAAGGCAAAAAGAACTCATCATTAAACAAAAACAAACAAAAAAAAAGGTCTGACTGAGTGAGTGTGTGTGTGTGCGTGTGTGTGTACATGTCCTCCACCTCGACGCTGCGCATTCCTGCACAAACTAACGCTTTAAATCCTCATTTCTGTCACGGTTGCATACCCACTCGTGGCCACACCTCAGTCCAAATCAGGCGCTTCCATATGTTAATAAAAGTTTGGAGATGAGTTGCATAATCTTAAATGCGTCCGTGAATCCTGAACCATTCGTTCAGTTCAGCAGATCCACCACTGGGGGGCGACACAGACCAAACTCACAAATCAACGCATCGGCTGTGAATCGAGTTCCACCCACACTTTGGGACATGTTTTTTGTTTTTGTTTTTTCCAACCCAAAAGTTGAAGTTGAGGAGAAATATAAGACAATGTGTTGTTCAGCCAATCAGATCGCAGAGCAGAAAAAAAAACACGACGTGTTTTATGAAGTGAATGCAAATAACGAGAAAAAACATATGTGACATTTTGCTCTTTATAAATTATTATTCAACTGTAGAACAAAGGAAATAATGATTGAAT
>JAPTHA010000029.1:9364502-9375069 GCA_029814585.1 Gymnapogon annona
AGATAGATAGATAGATAGATAGATAGATAGATAGATAGATAGATAGATAGATAGATAGATAGATAGATATCTTTAATAGTCCATCCATGGGGAAATTTCAGATACAGCAGCAGAATGCAAAGAGTAGCAAAATAAACATTGCTTTTATTTTTCCTCGCATTGTTTCTTCTTAGTTGAATTATTTATTATTTATTCAAGAGAGAGGCGGAAAATACGCACGAGACAACTGCCCTGATTTGTCAGCGATGAGATCCTGTGACATGTCACTCCTGGATGACACATCATTGCTGTGAGAGCCAGATTTTAATCGGAACGGATGAAGATCAGTTAAATTCAACTGAAGCCTTTTATGTATCAACCTTTCTTGGTTTTAAATTAAACTGATCATTGAAATAGCTGCACAATGAGGTGCATAATAAACTCTCCTTGGGCTTTTCCCTTCAGGGATCGCCACAGCGAATCCAATTCACATATTTGATTTGGCAGGAGTTTTATGTCGGATGCCCTTCATGACACAACCCTTGTATTTATCCAGGGTGAAGGGTCATGCCCAAGGACCCACACTGGATGCTCATCCCAGGAATCGAACCCGGGTCCCCCATGCAGCAGCCCAGTGATGGGCTGCTGCATGGGCTGATCAGTCTGAAGTACATTATTCTGTACTTGAGAATACTTTGAGGTAACTGAAGCATTAATTGTCAGTCATTACAGATGAGGTTCTATCATGACTGAAACATATCTGAATGCTTATCTTCAACACAGCTGGATGACAGTTCATTGATGCTACAACAGGGAAATTCACCGATTCAGAAACAGATAAATAATTTCAATAACAATTCATAATTAATTATTAATAATAATAATAATTATTATTATTAATTAATAATAATTTCAGTAACAGATAAAGTGCACGTAAGGACGGTGCAAAAATAAAATATAATCCAATACAAATGATAGTAATATGAAATAATAAAGTATAATGATGATATAGGTATAATAACACGGACGAGCTCATCATTACAGTGAACTCCTTTAGCACTGAGCCAGTTCATTCGGTTTAGATCGGTCCCGGTGGACTTCTATGTTGGCTGTCAGTGTAATGGAACAGAGCATACAGAATACAACACCCCGGTGTCAGCTGATGATGACACCCCGGTGCTGCTCTCACTCCTGTGTGAGAGGGTGTAGGGGTCTCACCTGAGTCTGAGTCATCAGGGCTGACGGAGCTGAGTAAGTCCTTCTCCCTCTCGTAGTCGATCTTGCACAGCAGCTGACCCTCCTTCAGGACAAACTCGTCGCCCTTCCTGAGCTGGCGATCGCACACGCAACAGCAGAAGCAGTTGAGGTGGTACACGCACTCCAGAGCGCGCATCACAAACTCTGTGGGGGCGATCTTCTCCATGCACCCGCTGCACTTGGTCGCAAACAACCTGCAGGAGCACAGAACGCAGAGTTTAATTTGAAATAGCGTCTCCGTGTGGGCGTCTTTGGTGAAGTGTGCAGTCTTTGTTTTGTCCCGTTAAGGGCCTTTGACTAAACAGTTGAGCGTTCTGCCTGATCCTGTGGGTAGTTAAGGAGGTGACTCTTTTGGCAGTAGCTCTTCTCTTAAAATTTCTAGGGTGGATCCTTAGCCGTGTCATTCCAAGTGAGATCAGTCACGGGCACCCACACCTCTTCAAGTCTCCGAAAGTGGCTGGAACACTAAAACCCTAATAATCTCAACAGCATGCAGCTGATCTACACAGTTTTTTTTTCTGTCTTCTCATAACCATCAGATTCCACATGCATCAGATGATATCAGAGCGGATGATTCATTGGCGACTACTGGGCTGCCCTGTAGTCGCTTCATATCTCATCTTACTGTCTAATATCATTCCTCTATGGCGGCTTCTATCACCATTTCCAAGACAACACCTCCATCTTCTTTTATATCCTTTCAGGAAGATGTTTGCATTGTTTTATTGGTGACTGAGAGGCATTTAATTCGTTCTCTGTTGTTCAGAAGAAGCCACATTAAATGGAGCAAGAAGGCAGGGAGTGTGGTTGATCTTGTCCAGCCGTAAAGCTGGATTTATTAGTGGCCTCTTTGTTTGCCCTGGTCTGGAAGACAGCTGGCAACCGCCTATCTATTTGTGGTGAACATCTATTTCATTGTGCGAGGCAGGGAGGCAGCATCAGGAGCAATTGACATCATCTGCTGGTTCGGGACAGGGATGAGCGATAGTGATGAATATAATGTGTAAATATGAGAGGAGGGAAACCAAGGGTTGGTTTTGTTATGGTAATGCTGTTATAGGTGCTGATTGAGTACTGATAGGGTGCGTGCGTGCGTGTGTGTGTGTATAAATGTTCACACGTGTAACCGCAGCCCAGAGCAGCTGTATGCATGTTGAAAACCAGAGTGTGTGGTTTTTTGTTGTCGTCCGTACAGCTTTTCAAATCGCCAAACCAGCATCAGCAAAGCAAAAGCGAAATTTATGTAATCTTAATTACATCACAGCAACTGATAGACTATTACTGGTTTATACAGTACGTGTGGACTGAAAAATCACCTCCTCTGTGGAGCAATCCCACCAGATCATCAGTGCCTTTTCTTCTTTAACCGTCTGACAGCAACAAAACAACAAAGATATCACAATCTGGCACTTGCAGGGTTCATAAAATCCTTTAATCTTCCATTTATTACAATAAGTTAAGAAGATTATTATTCAACTATGGAAAAACCTCAAGGATAATCCCATGAAAAGAAATTTTGGCATGTTCCTCAAACAAGCAGGGTTCTCATTTTATTGACCTGCCAACCTGGAATCTATCTTGTAAACAAACCCTCAACTTTGATTCTCGGTCAGTCAAAATGCAAGAGCAACAGTATTAATAAAAAAAAATAAAATTAGGAATTATTCCAACAAAACAAAAAAAAGAAAAGTTGCGCGCGTAATGATAACCTCAGTATTCCAGGACCTGCTCCTGGTTTTTAGAAGGATTAGTGTATTACATGCAGGGATCAGAGAAAAGAGGTGATGAATCTGTCAAGACAAGTTCCCAGCTCTACCTCTAATGTTTAGCTAATGATTGCCGGCTTAGGCTAAGAAAGAGCGCAAAAAAGTTGAGGAAATGACTTGTTAGCGTGGTTTTGATACGTCCCGGCCTCCGCATTCACCTACAACCGCTCTTTCAAATCTTCTCATCTAGATGAAAACATTCTCATTCAGCCCTCTTTCCTTTCTTCTTTCTCCTCACCGAGTCTAATCTTGTAAGCCATTATTTTTCTATTTCCCCTCTCTGTCACTTTGCATTATTTTTGCTGCTGTAATTCCTATTCGTCCCTTCTGGAATCTTCCTGTCCTGCTTTGTCCTCTGGCCTAATCCGGACTTTCTGCCTGTTTTCAGTCCCTGGTCCCCATTCTCAGCGGGGTTCAGATGGAATAGCCATGCATGACGCCTCTTCTATGGCAACCACACCTCCACAGGAAGGCAACGGCGACTTTTCGGATGGGCAGAGAAGGCCTTTGAGAAGCTGGCAGCAGAAGTAAATCCTTCTCTAAGGAACAAGGAGAATTAGCAGGGAGCAGTGGACTAGGGATTTAACCCTACCCCTCTCCTTTGAAAGGCACAGTCAGTCCCACTCCTGCGGCTAGCCACAATCAAACAGAGGAGGAGTGGGGAGGTGGCAGTGGGGAGAGGAGAACACAAACTCCCTGAATGACACAAGCAGTGGATTGTGGAGGAGCCTAATCCCACTTTAATACCTTTCCAAGTTCAGCTGCTAAAGAATGCTCTTTAAAACAACACCACTGTGTGAGCAGTGAAGGTTGACCAGGGGGAGGCACGCCATTCAACCCCTCCGACATTACCTGATTAGAGGTTTGAGGACCAGGCCACTGAGCTAACGGGGGAGACGGGGGCCAAGATGAAGATGATGATTTTATATCTAAAAAAACATCACCCTGGGCTCTTGATAACTATCTGGGGACCAAAGAGAATAGAAGTGTGTAATGGAATAAACGCGTCGGGATGTCGAAGCTGTAAAGTGGATGTAGGCGTGACTGGAATCGGACTCAAAAGTGGTTAAAGTGATCATTTGCCACGTTCTGCCTCTACTTGATCTCAGTGACCCATCACACACCCACACACACACACACACACACACACGAGACTTGTAACCACCCAAAATCCACTTTCTGGGCTCCGGGCTGCTTTGGTAACACGATTCCCACTGTTGCAGAGGCAGGGAGGTCAGCCGTCTCGGGCTAGTCCGTTTAGAAAAATACAACACAAGAGCAGCACAAAGAGGACCACCAGCATAAAATCCATGGCTGTAGCTGCTCTCGCTTTCCTCCTCCCACACCTGAACGCACAGATCAACTGATGAGACCCTCCTGTGTGGATCAATGGCCGCATCTCAAGCAGAGAACTGTCAATATTTACGCAGGCCTCCCCAGAACCGGACTCATAAATGAAAAAAGACTCTGTCTCAGCACATGCCATCCTCCTAAAGGAATCATTACATCCCTCTTTTTAATCCTGTGTCCACATACCTGTAATCCCTCGTCTCTTCTTTACTGTTATCTGTTGTTTTTTTTCTCGCGCTCTCACTGACAGATTATCACACTGTTGAGGCTTGTAACACTACAGCCTGTTTTTCTGATAAACACAAAAAGAAATAAAAAACACACACACACACACACACACAACGGAGCCGTATGAAGAAGACAAAGCCAACAGGGACCAATGGTTATTTTGTCTGATGAACACTTCAGCCGAGCCAAGTGCAGCTGAGAAACTTTGGCCTCTCTGCTGCTCTTCTTTCCCCCTTTTCCAAGCACTTTGGAGAACTATGCACGCTCCCTTTGAACAGATTATAGGCAACTTAAAGTGTGACAACATCTTAAGCTCTCACCACATGTTGCCAATGATTTCCCTTCTACAGACGTTACATTTAATGCTTCTGCCGCAGTGATAAGCATCAGGAGGACTGGGCGGGATAAAAGAACCCCAGAAGAATTAGAAAAAAAGGGGGGGGAGGGGGGGGGAGGGGGAGTGTATGGAGCTGCTTATGGTGCTTGATAATCATGCTACATTTAGCAACACGTGCAACTGTCTCACCTACTCCCCTTTGCTATTGAACAACACTTGGAGAAATACCATAACAATTTAGGGAAGAATAGCCCGGGCTATTATGTCACCGCATCCCTTCAAAGACAGAGGGGATAAGGATTATCCAGGCAGCAGCTGTAAGCTATTACTTTGAAGATGGGCTCTCGTGTTTGGGCAGGAAACCTGTGGCCATGCCAATCATGCCGAGGTGAGACATGAGGCCTGCGAGGCAGGTCAGACGGGGGCCTCAGGGCTGGATAAAGGGCATGTGGAGCAACTGGTCGACGGCCTGTGCTTGATACTCGCTGACTTCCAAAGTGCGTCGTCTTCTCTGCGCAGCTCAGCGGTGATTTTAAAACGCTAAGGTTTCTGTTTTTCCGGGGGGCACGTTGTATTGATGTACATCAAAGAAATTTGGATTTGAAATACAAATTGTAACCAAATGCCTAAATTTAATGATTGACTCGTTTCTTGTCCAGATTTTCAGGTGGGATCTTGTTCTGTTTGTCTTCTGGAAAGACAACAAACGGAGCTGTCTGACAGAGGCATCAGAGGTCCCGAACTGTTCAACAGCCACTCCTCGGCTTCTCATGAGACACGCCTTATGTGAAAATCAGTTCTTAGCAACAGAATCAAGAGCTTTGGCTAAAGAGGAAAAACATTTGACGCCCAGATGTTCCAGTGCGTACGAACGAAAAGGAACCTTTCTTATTTAACTTCATCTGAACATGACGAAAATTACTTTGTTATGCACAGTTCTGAATAGATGCAGCAGAAACTAGATGTTGGACACCCCGGGCTAAATATAGCAGCCTGAATTTAGTTAAAACAAGTGTCTGATGTCTTACAGAGATACGAATACTACGAGTATTACACGCCCTGCAAAAGAAAGCTGTATTTTAAAACAATAGCTGTGCATGTGTAAATAAAAACAGCATGCCCCGGTTATTTTTTCCCCTCTGAGCAAAGAAACTTTCAGTCTCCATGAATAGTACAGTACAATAGTGCAAAAAAAACAAAACAAAACAAAAACAAACAAAAAAAGTGTTACCGATAATAATACTGTCTGAATAAATGATCTCAATAGCTGACCTTGTTTCATAGTATCAGCATTTCTCTTTGGAGCATAGATTCATGGAGAGTAATGAAGCCAAATAAAAAGTGCCATCCTTCTGCTCCCAAGGGCCAGCTCCAGTCAGCTCTAAAAGCTGCTTAATCACCATCCCGTGCTTACTACATTAGCATAATAATGGCCTTTAAATTGAGGCTCTTTGTTTTTTAATTAAACTCCCAGCAGGTAAAAGTAAAACACATTAACGGGAGATGTGTACACCACTAATGGCCCAAAGGTGCCTTCTTCATCACACGGCTCTGGCCACAGGGTTCTGCTTGTTCTCTGTACTGAAGCGCCGCGCCGGCTGCCTGCGAGCTCACCAGGGAGGCATGAGGCGGCCTGATTGCACTTGGCAGAGCAAAGATAATAGCGGAGACGTGTTGGATGGGTTAGTCAGTGTATGCATATGCACCTGCCCTACATCTCAAAAGGCAACGCGCTTAGTAATAGCTGCTGAACAGAACCACCACGCTCGACCTGTAAAGAGAACCCCCTTTTTTTCCCTCTCTTTTTTTTTTTTTTTTCCACAATCATCCGTCCCACACGTCCGCTATTGTGAAAATAAATATGTCCACTTTATTTCTATGGCAGCGTGAGCTCCTATGTGCAGGAATGTGCAGCTCCTGAGACGAGTCCCCGGCCAGACAGGCATATCTGTACATAACGCTATACTGCACAGCTGCACAAAGAAATCCTAACCCTGAAGCCGTTATTTAAATGATATCATTGGAGGATCCGAGTGCTTCAGCCATTACTCAACGCTTGAAAAACGGCTCGAAGAGGACGTCATGTTCACGTGTGTGTCAGTGCAAGTTATATGCAAATATACATATCTTTAATGGTTACTGAGGCTGCGTGCATTACAACAAACGTGTTAAGGTTATTATTAGCTGTTATTTAAAGGCGCCGTCACACAAAGTCGCGCGGGAAATGTATATAAAAGCTACACATCAGTGCAACGTGTTCGTGCAAAACTCGGAGGGCAACAGCAGTGTGTCGTGAACCGTCTCGCGGCGTGGAGCGATCTGTTGCTTCGGCTTTACACGTGTCCGCTAATGAGCCGCTAGTAAAAACAGGGTCCCTCTCTGCATGGAAATAATCCTCCCCAGCCACACAGGTAGAACAAAGCTCATGGAGTGAAAAGGACAGTGTACGAGGCGGCAGAGGAGGCTAAGTACACATCTAAATACAAGAGTAAGCAGGCAGGCACACATGATGCTGTTTGGACAGCTGGTGTTCCTGAGTATGTAAAATGAGTGCAACATTACATTTAGGCTCAGTTTATAGAGCTCAGAACAAACAGCGTGGATACATACTATGAGCAACAGCATCAGTCAGGAAATGATGACTATAAAGTCTTTTTTTTTTTTTTGGGGGGCTTTTTTATTTTCCTGCATATTTTTACCTGTTCTCACAGCGGCCGAGTTTATCATTACACAAATAAATTAGGAGTCTCTGAAATACAAGGCTGCTATAAAGTGGTTTGTGCTCTGCCTTTTGTCAATGATGTAAGAGAAGCTGTTTATAAGAGCCGGACATGTGACACACAAACCCTATAAAAAAAAAAAAAAAAAAAAAAAATGGAAACAAACCCAAAAAAAAAAAAAAGTAGGTGATGGCACACAGCCAACAAAAGCACCTGTAAAATCATCTGATCGCATTTTATATATATATATATATATATATATATACTGTATATACTATATATATATATTTTTTTTAATAGTTCCATCATTGGCTCTGTGTTTGTCCGCCCTGTCCGAGTTAATCTGTGTGAGGCGGAGCAGAGCTCACCATTACGGAGCGCTCGATGAGCCACCAGGACACACTGCTGCTTCTGAAAGAGCTGCGAGAGAGCGGAGAGAGAGAGAGAGAGAGTGATGGCTACAATAAGTCTAATAGCTATCACATGTTATTGAGCTACGGCTGAGTATAACTGCCCACAGATACACTCCCTTTATTTTTTTCATTTGTATTTCCTTAATGAGAGTTGAAAGATATATGTGTAGAGGAAGTTCACTGCTACTCCTATTGCTTGTATAACTTTCCGAGAGATGAAAATAACTCCGATCCCATGTCCAGTCCGTCTCATAACAATTAATTCTTAAAGACCAAGATTCAATGACGCTAATGTAAATGTTCACTTTAAGTAGAATAAACCTCGGCGAGCGCTGAGATACCTTACTTTCCTTATTGAAGGAAAAATAAATGGACTCGTCTTACACATCCAGCACTGGAATGGTTAAAAAACAACATTTGGATTGGAGGGCTTTATAATTACTATTGACCCAGAGGTTCTGGGTCTAAGAAATAAAACAAACAGTAATATGAGGTGTTCTAAAGCACAAGTCTGCAAATATGCAAAGACAGGGTCTGGTGGAGAGCATCACGCTTTGGCTTCTTTTCTCAGCTCCTAATCTGTGGGCCTACACAATATTAAGACGGCTTTGGAGCCACTTGTGACCCAGCTGTGCACTAATGAAAAATTCCACAGCTCTGTGCAGAGGCCAGCGGAGCTTGACCCCTTTCCACCCTGAACCAAGCAATGTCCATCTTGAGGAGTTTACCAGGGCTGAAAGATACTGGATTAATAGGTAGAAAAGGAGAAAGAGAGACAATCTGGGAAAGACTGGAAGAAAAAAAAAAATCCCTTGTGTGTGCGCGCACCCCCCCCCCCCAGTACTTTTCTACCAATCTTTAGTATATTGGGACGGAGTAAAGTGTTTGCCCAGGTTTTAATGGGTAGAGATGATCTGGAGATCATTGTGGCGGAGGCTGGTTGTATGAGGGGGTTCTGTTTACTTAACAAAGATTCAGTCTAAGCCCAAAATGAGTTTGGAGGGAGAGAATGTGAGGCAACTAGGAATTAGACGTTGTTCACCAGATCCGGATTCATCTGTTTGCGATCCCACTGCCCTTGATTCTCTGTCTGTGAGTCTTAACCAAGACAAAAGTCAGCTCTGTTGAAGAAGAAATCACAAGAACCTCGACAGATCTCTTAGCCCTCCAAGAAGCTAACAACTGCAGAAACAGGTCAATAGTAATTCTAGAAATAGTATTTACACTGTCTGCAGTACTGTTTACATTAAAGTGCAATATTGCACTGCGCATCTTATTTATTTCCTTATTTATATTGACTGTACGTGATGTCACCTTTGCACTACAGCCTGTCATGGCTTTGGACACTCGTAGTAATTAGATGAATCAATCGATCCATCTTTATTTATAAAGCGCTCTTCATACAGACAAGTGCATCATAAAGTGGTTTACAGATGAAAAACATTCCCACCCAAATCACCCCCCCTCTCTGTGTGCAAACAGAGAATTAAAAAATGCTAAAACAGAAAACAATACTCATTCATTCAGTTGTTGTCACAATCACTCTCACATCTCAGCTTGTTTAAAAATATGCATCGGACGGAATATTTACAATATTTACAAGGCTGGGTACAGAGCCAGCAGTAAGGAAACGTCATCATTAGATTAGACAACGTCATAGATTAGATAGATTGGATTAGATGGTACTTTATTAATCCCTCGGGAAGGTGCCTCTGGGAAATTTGTGAAAAACAGCAGCAGAATACAAAGAATAGAAAAAACTGAGAAGAACACATATACAAAAATTGAATTATAGTACAACACAGACAATATATATATATGATTGAAGTCCCAGAGATGATAATGAGGGACAATAATTTTGCACTTTTGTATTTTTCCATATTTATACTGTGTTGTCAGTTGCCAATCAACAACATTTCGTTGCCAGATTCAATGTGTTTGTCTGTGTGATGACAATAAAAGAAGTACAATTCTAGATACACTGTAAGTAAATCACCTTAACTAGTGGAGAAAAAAAAGGTAATAGCATTTTAGGTTGATTTAATCTCGTCGTATGCTTTTTTTTTTTTTTTTTTTTTTAAACGGCCATTTTTTTTTTCCAGTTTCCAGTATTTAACAATGCAAAACAAAACGAGAGGAAATTTTGACAAAAAGATTTCAAGATCCAGGACAGTAAATAACAAGAATCACGTGCGCTTTTGTTGAAAAATATAAAGCTGAAAGCTGAAACTGTAAAATAAGATACAGTCGAGGCCGGATGAAACACACCCAAACCCTGCTGCCGCCTGAATGACTGTGGCAGATTACACCAATTAAACACGATCCGTACCAAGCATTGCACCCTTGGCAACACACACAGAACGACTGCAGTCAACTTAAATTCTCATCAGAGTGAGCAATAATAATAATAAGTCATTTCTCAGGGGGCGGCCAAATCATCAATGCTCTCAAAGTGTCACATATTTTAAAAGATGAGTCCACCTCATAATATTCTTCTGGGAATAGACTACGCGGCTA
>JAPTHA010000029.1:9547874-9558846 GCA_029814585.1 Gymnapogon annona
ACCACCACCCCCCTTTCCCGCGATGACCGCATCCCCACAGTAATGTACCTGTGTGTGTGAAGGACATCCCGACCGGCAGGGCTATCACAGACACAATCTCACAGCACTTTAATAACTTTGAGAGCGGTCAGCACCCTGCGCTTTAATAACACTCCCTGTCAGCTCACCCCACACTGCGCAAAATTGTCTCGTTGGAATTCTTTATGGTGGAGGCCAAAGAACTCTGGTGATGGGGACGGAATATAGCCACAATCAACAGCTTCTACCTCTAAATGGCTTTCCAAGAGTATGTTTTTATCTTTGGCTCAAAACAAACAGGAGAGAAGACAGGCACTTGCTTTATGACGCAGCAATAAGCTTTTAAAATCAGTACCGTCTTTTAAAAAAATAAATAAATAAAAAATGGCCGGCCTTTTCTTTGAAGGCGCCAAATGTCCACTCAGTCTTATGATGAAAATGTCCAAACTGACTCAGCTGAAGAATGTTAAAATGATTAAATACACAGAGTTAGGTCTACTGAAAACTGCCCAAAGCCACACAACGTGCACCGTAAACCTACTTCGATAAATAGCATCTGTGTTTGTTGCATCTTATTGTTAATGCATCAATAATAAATTAGTCAAATGTCTGCCAGCGTCTGAGTTTGTTGCAGTCACATGAGATGAGTTGTAGGTACTGAAGTTTAACATATTCACTTTCCTCCGACTGCCAACGCGGAGCTGCCGACACGCAGAGTTGCCTTGTGAAGCTTCAGTCTTCTTATCAGTATGCAAATATTTGATAATCTGTTAAGGGGGATCACAGCTAGTAGCTTCACAAATGCATGTGTTTATCTCCAGTATAGATATTCAAAGGAAAATTCAAGCTGAGCATGTGAAGTGTAAATCACCCTGTGCTGCACGCAGTATGCAGTGGTTGTGTTTTAGAGCTAATGATGGGCTCGGGCTGTGTTTTTGTGATGAGTCTGAGATTATAGCTTCTCCTGCAGCAGTGGAGCTGCGTTTTCTGGTCATCACTGCCTAGTACCACTGATTAACATAATCAGCTAACATTAGTTATTCATGTGATGTGCAGAAGCGCTCGGGGGTCAAATCTTTGCCCTGTCTAATAACCTATGTTAAATATTAAAGAAGTACACGGGCTGCCTGATTTACATGCCTCTCATCCTGCCTTTAGATGCACGAGTACTGAGAGAGAATCACTCTAGGCCTGTGGTCCATTACTCGGACCCGGAATAAATGTACAGAGGGCTGAAAATTCATGGCTTTGAAGATGTGAGGACGGTTTGTTGTGATTTCACAATGTACAACAGTATCCCATAATAGAACATGAACAAAAGCTTATGCTAATGTAAAATGAATGTAGTATTCAGTCTTTTCACATACAAACAAGTCAATAGTGCTATTATTGCCCTACACAATCGCCCCAGACGTGTGTGTCTGTGTATGTGTGTGTGTGCACTATAAGAGGCTTTTTCCACTTGGCTTCATCTGACTGTCTGACAAAAAGGGCCCCACTGGGCATGCATGGACTGACTTGCTGCATCTTTATGCCTCCCTTTCTTGATTAAGAACAATGAGCGGAGCGGCTAGCCATGCGTTGAGCTGCCCGCGTTGGGGTGAGCTGTGCGCTAGTGGAGGGGGAGACCCTGGGCTGCACAGAAGGAGGCTGGTTATGAACCCTGAGGAAGTCATTAGGAGACCGGTGACCTCACTGGTGCGGAGCTGCAAAAAGGCTGCCCACTGGCATGATGTCATACTTCACATGTCAACTTCCATCACGACCACACGTTGAAAAGTCACAAACCATTGAAGACTAATTAATGCACCTGGAAGGTTTACCTCTACGTCAAGTATGGCGGTGACCTCAGTTCCGAATCACAAAGATGCCCACAATCCCTGTAACAGATTGGAAATATTCCACCGTGCACAATCTGAGGTAAGTGGAATATGAAGTTCATAAAAACGCACTGTGCGCTCAGAGTAAACTGAGTTTCTTGAAGGGTACGTGTGGATGATGTAGCATTATGAAACCCATTCTGGATTTTTTTTTTTTTGTTATTTTCCTCGTCTTTGTGAAACTTTCGAAAACCATAAATGATTTGCCGTTTCCAAATCCTTTTAAAGAGCGCTGCCGTCCTGGAAGTCCTTTTTCTTAAAACTCAGCCGTTCTCTGTGGGAGTTATAAACGTTTCCAGCCCTACAAAATAAACACAAAACACGGCCACTGTAGCAGTTGGATCTCAAATGTGGCACTATATTCCAATTCCAGATTGGCCCTTTAATGACATCTTGCACTGTGGAAGTGAATGGATGCACAATTTATCACCCATATTCCCCTCACCCTGTAGGACCAGGAGGACCAGGCGTGCAGACTAATGAACTGCACTCTCTCCTCTAGGCTTCCCTTTGTAATGATGGAACTACTCAGGCTTTCTTTTTTCTTTCGCTCCCTTTCCTTTTTTTTTTAATTTGGTCCTTAAGAAAATAACAATCCTCCTTGGCCCAGCTCATTACTGCTGTGGCTGTGGTGACCATTAGGAAATGAAAATAACTTTGCTCATTTTGTGTAAAGTAAAGGCCTTTAGGCTGAGGGTCTGAGCAAAGAATTGAATTTCTAAATATAACTTCAGTGCTCGGAGGCTGCTCTGCTCTCACATAAAGAAAGGGTTTGATGGGCTCGTTTACAAGGCCAAACGGACTACGTTGCAAATAGAATAATTGTTTTGGCGCGCGGTGATAAATAAGAGACTTAAATCCACGCATTAAAATCCCATTGTACGTTTCCTTAACGCCCTGACTGGCAGGACTGTGCTGCGTTGAAAGCTCGGGTGGTCTCATCCAAAAATAATTGGGTAAGCATAGTGGGCCACTCTTGAACCTTCAAAATCTCCCATGGTACCGTGAAGAGAAAATGTGAACCTAGCTGAAACACTGGTCTCATTGGCAGATCAGATCGGTCAAAACCCATCACAACACCTGCTGAGGACTTCTGGTCATTTTGGATTTCTTCTATAGAAGTGGATGCACACAGATTCAGGGAGGAACGAGGAAAAAAAACAAACAAACAACGAAGGCAGCACTCATTTAACTTCAACTGGTACAACTGGTCTTGTGAAAAATTCCAACGAATGTTACAATATGTGTAGAATCCATAATTATCGCCATTTAAACAGTTTAAAAGGTTTAATGTGTAGGATTTAGTGGTCTCTAGTGGTGAAATAGCGCATTGCAAACAGAATAAATCCTCCTCACCCACATTTATAATGAGAACGTGATAGATCCATAGAAAAGCCGGTGTTTACTTTGTACATTCTACATATTTTAGTTAGGTTGCATCATCTCACAGCCACACTTCAACCCTAATGTCAGACCCACATGCCTTAAAAACAAAAACTGTGTGTTCTAAGCTACTGTAGAAATATGGCTGCACACAGTAACAGAAACACATACTGATATTATGAGGTGATAAAACACAAAAAAAAAAACCACATAGTAATGGCATATAATTGACATTACTATTGCAGTTAATTCCGCTAAAAGTTTCACTGTGAACATTTAAGGAGATATAATATAAAAACAAAATATTATTCTGTGTGTTTGTCGTTGCGTGGTGCAACAGAGTCAACACTTGTGTTAAAACTTGTTTGGTGCTTGGGGAACATGAAGCGCAAGTCTCGCCGCTCTTGTAAAGCATCGATTGACTCACTCCAAACACAAATGTGGTGGCAGGCCCGACGTATTTGGCAGAGACCAATGTCCAGTGGTTACTGGATGAATGGGCCACAATATTGCACTGAGTGAGTGCACTCCCAGATCGAGGCTGGACTGCTGTTTAAATCAAGCGGGCGGTCACACTCGATGTGTACATCACCACTGAGGCATGGTGAGCAATGAGACGCCTGTACAAGGCCCCTGCCGGCCCATTGCAGGGCTGGAGTGCTGAGGCCCCTGGGCTGCCTAATCAAATCTGAAACCATCACATTCACTCGCCTCTCAGGCAAGAATGGAGGAAGAAGAAAAAAAATAAAAAGACATCACCAATCATCCCTTCCCTCCCCCCACTGCTCTTAAATACTACCATTAGGCAGGCACGAGAATATGGAAATCATATAAATGCAGTATTTCATTTCATTTTCAGTTTCTCATCAGAAAGTAGGCTTGCGGTTAAAGCAGTTTCCAGAAATTGCAGGGCACACGCCCGTGCTTGTCGATCCAGCCGGGTGAAAAAACACTTGTGATGTACAGTACAGTTTCTGTTTCATCAGCCATATGCAGCTGATAACCACAATCTCCCCTCAATCTCTAACTTTCCAGACCTATGAAATTGATGTGTTTATTTAGCGTGTCCAAGCCAAGGCAGAGCCGTAATAGCCTTGTCTAGAGGGTGAAGATGGAATCCCGTCGCTTCACCATCGATGTAGGATAATGGTTTCCTTTGATGGAGATTTGGGCCATCTAAACATAATTAGGCAAGCGTGAACAATGATCTCCATAAAGTGCAGAGTACTAATTAAAACAGTTCAGCATTACAGCTTTTCAAACATGACAATAAAAATAACAAGAGGACCCAAATGGATTGCACACTGTGCCAATGTTTCCGAGGAAAACACTGTATCACATATTCAAAGGGCATTGAATGCACACTAATGGAAATAAAGCTAAGCAGGAGAAAAAAATGTAATTATAGAAATATGCCTCTGCATTAAAATAAGTGCTTTCTCCTGATCCCCGTTTCCCCCCACTGTATGGGCATCTGGTAAGTTAAAACCAATCTTAAGATTAAATCACCGCTTTTATTGGTGTAACTGCAGTGACTTTGGATTTTGGTCTGTTACTAAAACATTAATGGATCAAATGGCATTTCATGCATTGCACTGTTTCATGGAAATATTTACTTCAGTAATAATGAACACACAATAAAGTTATTTTGTTTTGTCCACTGCTTTGCTTTTGTTTCTTCTTCTTCCAGTTTAAAAAGAAAAAAAAGGTATAGGTGTTGGGCTCAACACCATTACATGAAAACATTCTGATTGCTAAGTACCTGCAGTCCATTAATGCTCACTGTCTAAAAGCATTTAAGGCTCAGAAGATCAGAATCATAACCCAAAAGGTTCCCACTTGTGAGTGTGATTCAAACATCCAGTCCCCAGAGAGGCACATTGATTCCTAAATGAATGCAAGGCTAGAGAAAAATGGATTTCTTCCTTAAGATGTGACTTTATATCTCTTCTTTAAATCCCCGCAGCACTGCGTGCATTTGATTACACACCGAAAAAAGGAGGAAATCTTTGCATCTTTATAAAATATTCATCAGAGTGGATGGGTGAGGCAAGGCTCTGTGGATGGTTGCCTGGTGATGGAGGAAATCTTTGAGAGTTCAAGTGGATAGTAGAAAAGAATTTGGGTGTCTGCTGTGTAAATCACATAAGTAGGTCAGAGGTTTTAATGCCAAAAGTCCTCAAATCAATTGTAAGCTTGTTTCTCTCTTTCAAAGTTGTGACCCAGCAGTATACTTGGAGGGAGGGGGAGAATACATACTTTAAAAAACAAAGAAACCAACATATTCATGAATGCCGTGTACCTAGTAAATAGCCCAAATTAACAGATTTACTGTTGTGAACCAGTCACAGATATAGATACTCTGTTGATACGGCCTCTTTGTCTAACAACTGTGCAGTATCACTCTTTGTTTTCTGCTGCACTTTGTTGATCTGATAATTGGCCTTCAAAATGAATGATGAGTAATGAGGTTTTAAAGTACAAACAGTAGGGCAATTAGCCGTGGTCCTCGAAGGAATGCATGCTGGTTGGTTTAATTTTAGTGCTGCCACGGATATGCAGGTATTTCTCTGATGAAGTGGAATTAACATTTTTTTTTTTTTTACCCGGGCAACATTATGATATTACACCTTACAATTAAATTATCCACAAATAAAACCTCTTCGAGCTCATTAAGAGTAGTGTGTGCACGCGTGTTCACAGACTGAGCTCATCCATCTCTTTTGATAGCCTGCGTTACTCAGAGACGTGTGAATACAACGATATCTGTACACTCCTGAAAACTACCCGCAGTCCACCGGTGTCTATATTCGTCTCCTACACTGCAGGTTTACTACAGGCACGTTATTGATCGCGTTGTCCTTATTCAAATGTTGTTTTAGCGAGACGGCGGTGGTTTGGAGGAGAAGTAATCAGTGGCTGTAATTCTAAACCCCAGTGATCCTCAGCCTTTTCACAGTGCCAGAAGGTGTCACTGTTCAGTGCAACGCCTGCACCCTTTATCCTGGAAAGTTATGCAGGGGCACAATTATACTGAAAACACAAGACCACTAAATGAGGAGATGCCAGACGTTTACACTGTATCTGCGTGTCTGAATTGTTTGATCATCTTACTGTGATTTGCAACAAAAAAAAAAAAAGGAAAATACAATGAACAAAAATGTATGTTATTCTAAAACTGGATGTGTCATGAATGAATAAAATAGGTGACATTTTTCCTTAAGTCGCTCCATACACACAGATTGAAAAGAAAAGTTCATTCATTCTAAATCGCAAAAATAGCATTTCTGAAGTAAAAGCTCCGTAAGTTAAAAGAGAGAGAAAGAGCAGAGAGAGCAGAAAAGACAGACGTGACATACAGAGACTGAGTGGAGGGCCTTCTTGTCAAAGGAGTAATACCCCTTGCCTGGTATCTTCAAAACTGACTGGATGACAAACATGTCTGTCAGCGCTGTGCCAATATAGTTTAGGGCCTCTCGTGATGGGGCACACACCCAATGACAGAAGCAGGTCATTTCCGCTCCCTGGCATCATAAATCCACCGTCTGGCCCCTGTCCGGCTGCTGATGCTGCAGAACACCACACACAGTGGACCTGTCGGAGTACCATGAGCTACTGCACTGTCCCCATGGCACGTAGAGACACACACACACACACACACACACCGACCAACAACCACACACATACACACACACATATAGAAAAACACCAGCACTCTGTCCCATCTGCTCGTGCATTCCATCTCATATGTTTAGAAATATATTCTCTATCCACCTATACATCTATAATTCTATAACTATACATCCGTCATCCATCCATCTAAGGACGTCTCTCAGTTTTTACAAATGTATTTTTCTACAAAACAACAAAGCAAACCTGCCACGCTGCAGTTCACCTGTCCTTTGTGCACAACCTGACAGCTCATATCCCCGTCTATGGTAAAAAAAAAAAAAAGAAAACTGCACTTAATATACAGTAGCATAGCAAGAATACGGCGTAAGCACGTCAGATGGGGAGGTGTGGGGGGGTGGAATGAGGGATACTGCATGTAATATATTCATGTTTGCTTAAATCAGGCTCAAGGTTAAAACAACACCTATTTCTCTTGGCGTCACATCTCTTTGGCAGAACATAGAGTTTGGATGTGCCAAACATGACACCTCCACTCACTAATACAAGAGGAATAAAGGATGAATGATAAATAAGTCTGCATTTTCACCGCACCCCACCCGCTTGATGCTCTCCTCTCCCCGAGACAGAAATGCAAATGGGTCATTGAGCTTCATCCCCCTTTTGCCCTAACACGCAATGACAGTCTTTAAATTCCATTTTGAAGCCACTATCCAAAGAAGAAATATCGGAAAACTCTTCCATTTAGCATGAAAAGGTATTAATGTTTCCCCCGCATAAGGCTAAGGGATCAAAATATGTGCTTTAGGGAAGCCATGACCGCTCTCGGGAAGCCATGACCGGGGTTGAGCGGAATGCTAAATGCCATACATCCTCAAGGTTATCTCTGAAGACAGAGCCCTTTTGGAATCTGCCTCTGCTTTATTTTCTTGAATGCATGCATCAAGTTAGCTGAACGGGAAAGATGAAGGTGACTCCTGGAACGAGTGGAACGCTTTCTCTCCGAGCACGACGCTGTGGTGGTGGTGGCGGTTGCAGGGTGCACACCTTGCCACGGCCGACAATGAATGGTAGCGCAATTTGGTGGATTTGTACCAGACGTTGTGACTGGGTGCGGCATTTGCGGTTCTGTGTCTGCGGACTGGGATTAGGCAGAGGTACAGTAAAGCCAGGGGCTAATACAAAGCACTTAAATGTGAAAAGTGTCATTTCCATCCCCAAGTCCCCGAATATTGAAATTAGGTCATCAGTGCAGCAGAGGCCAATTTTCACCCTCATATATCATGGCTGCCCCTGCACCCAAGGTCTCATTACACCATACATGGTCAATAAGCCATTAACATGCAGCAGACAATGTGTAACGTTCGCACAAAGACAATATATCCACTGTACAGTAACAGTAGGTGAGTCAGGGTTTTGGGCCGCACAATAATACAGTCGCAATTCTATATGGAAAAATAAATAAATAAATAAATAAATAAATAAAAACAACCGTCAGCTGAAGTATTTCATATTGTTCTGATACTGGTGTTCATTTGGAAAGGCAGGGGGAAGCTTTCTTATGCAGCATCCCCCCCACCACCACCACCACCAACATCAGTTTGCCAGTGTGATATTCATTTGTTGGATGCTGTGCTGCATAAACAAACAACGCCCAAGGCTACCACTGGCTGCTTCAACAACCACAGGCTGTTTTCTCTTTTCTCCACCAAAGCGCACTGTAAATTCCTTGTTGGACCACAACATGCTCTGTTATGTTTATTTAACAAATAGCCCGCATGTACTGGCCTTCACCTCGCAAGATTTACACCCTGCCCCTTAGAATATTGTATGAAGAATGACAATTGAATACTTAATTATAAGCAAGTAGTAAAAAAAAAACAAAAAAAATGTGTTGAAATTGCCAGAATGTGATTGTGGCTGAAGTGTTTGGATGATGAGTGTGTGTGTGTGTGTGTTCAACTGTATACTACACATCCTGCCCGAATCTCTGTGATGTAAACGTTCCTTTGTTTGTCAGCATCCTACATTTCTTCTTGCCATTACCCTGCAATAAACTGAAGACATCAACATTCTTCTAACAAACCAAAGGCGGATCGAGGCCCCTGGCTGCCACCGCTGTAACAAATGGGGCAAATCATTGTCACAACCCATGTTTCTTTCTCCTTTAACGTGGTTACATGACTGTGCAGGGACATTTATGGACTGCCTGATCCAGTGCTGGCAGATTAAAACAAAATCAAGCCAAACCGCTTTAAGTCTCCCGTGTGTGACGAGTCTTCCAGCACACTGTACGCCAAAAAACAAAAACAAAAAAACCAAACATTTTATTAACAATAAAACATCGTTTTATTTTATTTTCTCCTTCTGATTCAATCTATTTTCCTCAACAGTTTTTTTCCTGAGTACCTTCTTCTTGCTTGTGAAAATGGGGTTTGTATTGATGAGCTGTGCCCAATATTGATTTCCCATCATTCCTGGTGTGGACATTTTCTGGTCTATTATACTACAGTCGCAGCATATTCCCCTAGCAGCCGTAAAGTGGATATATGGACAACCTGACCTTGGCAATATGGAGATAATGAAATATCCTTAATGACCCTTCCTGAAAGATTTTACAGGCTGGACTATAGACTGCCAACCCATGTACAATAATAGTTAGCGGAGGAGGATTTTAGAGGCCCAACTAAATCCTGAGCACATCACTACATGCACTGGGAGGACTGTTAACTTGTCTGTTTTACTAGGTTAATGTAACCATTAAGGGCACACAGTTATATGATGGGAGCTCATATGAAAGACTGTTTAATACTTAAGGGCAGTGGTGGCCATTACTCTCTGACTCACAGTACCATGAGAGAAAACATAGAAACACACTGTTAGGATACACACATGCATACAGCACAGTGCATGTGTCAGGACGACGTTAGGTTTACAGGTTTAGTCAAGTAATAATGACCACTCATAATTACTTTTCTTTTATATTTTTTTAAATCAACATCCAATCGGTCTATATGGGAAGTACGTGTAAGAATGAAAAGATATATTTAGTGTTACCTACCCTCACCCCTAAAATATCTTTAACCAACTTTTTTTTGTTTTAAATAAATTCTATTTGTTGCATTGACTATTTTCATGTTATAAACCACTGCTTGTGTTGATTCCTGTCATGGGGTCAAGGGTCACATTATTAACCACATTTAAGTCAATGACATTAAAACAGTAACCTTGAGTATCGATTCATTTCAATTTTGTTTGGCTTTGCAGATTATTCCCTGTATCGTCTTTTTGGACCTGAAGAATGAAAATAATCTATGTATATGTATTCTGACTTCCGCATAGTACTGTATATGCACAAGGCATGGTTTGCACAATAAAAAAAAAAACACAACACTTTACATACAAACAACCAATAGCAGGACTCGACTGACACACACACACCAACAATGATAATACAACTGACACACACAACCAACAATGATAACATAACTGGCACACACACCAACAATGATAATACAACTGGCACACACACCAACAATGATAATACAACTGACACACACACCAACAATGATAATACAACTGGCACACACACCAACAATGATAATACAACTGACACACACACCAACAATGATAATAGAACTGATACGCACCAACAATGATAAATGATTATCATGGTAAAACATTGGTTGCTAATGTTCCATAGTCATTCCATATTCTATATTCATGTTCAAGCTCATTTCTAGATAATTTTTCCTCAAAATAAGCTGCAAATTCTGACCTAGAAAAGCAAAGATATATCTTCCAAAAACAAGGCTGACATTCGTGCATTGCCAAGATATTTTTTTTTTCTATTCTATTAATATCTTCAAAATAAGTACCTTTCCCTTTCTCGAAAATCACTTTTTGCCGTGTGGGCTTTTACCGTCTGGACTCAAACCAGGAAGTGTCCAACGTGCACGTGTTTAGACTGCATTTGAACCTTTTGAGAGTTAGTGTGTGTGTGTGTGTGTGTGTGTGTGTGTGTGTGTGTGTGTGTGTGTGTGTGTGTGTGTGTGTGTGTG
>JAPTHA010000029.1:9757542-9768267 GCA_029814585.1 Gymnapogon annona
CCTCTTCCGAAAGGCTGCGATTGGAGCTGCAAAGGAGAGATGTGTGATGAGTGAGGTTTATAGAGTGCAAAAAATAAATGAATATAAAAAAGAATCCATTTTTCGAAGTGAGAGGTTGATCATGGTCACCTGTAGACAGCCCATCAAAAATGCATTGTGATCGAGAAATATTTTGTACTTTCCATGAGTCGTACTGAAAGTGAATGTCAGTGTGGGATACATGGCATCACACCAACAAGTCTCTATGTAAAATGTACTGCTGAAGAAAAGCAAAATACATGTGATGACACGGAAAACCATCAGCTCGTACCAGAATATCAGAAATATTCATTGCAACTCATCCAAACTTTCACCTGAAGAGATACATATATATATACTGTAAACCTACTAATGCTTATCCTATTAACACAGAGGTGTGAACAGGACAAACAAAGAGAGACACAAAGTCAATCACTCAAAATACAGGATGGAGCATCAACGTTGATATTCTGGTTTTTTTTTAATTACAGTACAATGGTAACGAAAAGAGAGGTGATAAAATGGAAGCGTTGATGAGGTGTAGCTGTGTGAGGTCAGGCTACACCATGTCACATCACAGTTCTACAGCTATAAGAGCACATCTACAAAGCAGCATGGCGCGCAGCCGCCGGCTCCAGCCGTAAAGCTAGCTGGGTGACAACAGCGTGAAAGCATTACCTGGGACATCACTCTCAGCCGTCCAATACAGCACTGTGAGGAACACAACAGACAGGGTTGGCCTTTCACACACAGGCTGCCGCTCGGAGGGATCAGTAAATGTGCATCACCGTGCAGAGCGGCAGGACAAACACAATGGACACTACAGAATTCTGGGAGCGAGGTTTTGTTAGGCTACGTGGCTTTAGACTTTTCCGCGAGCAAGAGTCTTCCATTTCATGAATATCAATTTTATGTTTACTTAAGAAATGCCATTATCTCAAAGAGTAATAAGCAGGCATTTCATGTGGGCACAGCTCATTATTTCCCAGACAGATGTATGAGAGATGGTTGTAGAGTAGAACTGCAACAAGAGATGTGTCATCTATCAGTGCTGATGACAGAGAGGTCTATCTAATGACCATTAGCCGCTGGCTGACAGCACTGCTGGGAGGGCTACAGCCATACAATCTACACAGCTAAAGCTCCTCTGATGACTGATTAGCTTTGAAAAGTCTATATAAATCTGCAGCCAGTGAGACGTGAGAGAAAAAGGACTGGACATGTCTCTGGAGTAACTTCAAACAAGAAACATCATTTTCCAAGTGGAACATCAGCAATGGACTGGACAACATGGATCATCATTCTCTTTCTCACATTATAAATTGGCTTTCGCTCTGCTCTTTAAAGTGTGATATTTTCTGTCAGTTGTGATTAAGAGAACTTTTCTCCACAACAGAAAAATAAAGGAGTGCTGCAATCAAACGGATCACTTTTTAATGTTCAAAAGTGCATTTTTCAATTTAGAAAAGTGGACATGTTTAAAATGACCAAGTGATCTGTTTACCAACCTTTGGGAATGGCTGACACAAAACGTTTCTTCCACCACGGTCTGTTACGATCAGACTTCTCGTCGTCGCTGTCTTTTCTGTCCTCACCCTTGAAAACAAAGGAAATTAACTTCTTAATATTGGGATACAACCACCGAGTTCATTAAAAACCACCGACCGGCTACAAAATACAGAATAAACAATGCTTTTTTAAATGCTTTTATTCCCGAGACACATTAGCATAAAAATAACTGTCTGTAACTATAGCAATGTGGCAGTTGGGTACCTCTCCTTTCAGGGAATCCTTGCTGGGAGAAGAAGACGGTCCTGAGGCAAAGGCCCCTGCAGGGTCACGATCCTCAACTGCTACCCGCCGGTTAAGGCCAGGATCACTTGTGGGCCGGCGGCCTGGGCACACAATGTCAGAGCTGCGGCTTCGGACCAGCCTGTCGGGGAAGGAATGGCGCTGCTTGGTGTGCTCCAGCTCGGCCTGTGCCAAGCAGTGAGGCGTGAAGAGAGAGTGGCGCGTCTCGTGCCCCAGGGCACTGGCCTCAGGGATGGGAGGGTCAGGTGGAGGGTGAGGGGGCCTGGCATAATGCACTTTGGGCCTCACTATTGTTCCAGTGGAAGAGCCTGAAGTAGAAAAAGACGCAAAATGAAAGAATGAGCCAATTTTTGTTTTTGGGGAAAGAATATGGCTAATATCTTAATAATCATGAGTAGCCTTCATAGCATTCTCTTTCAACCTAAATTGTATTCGTGCTCCACTGTAACTCATCTCACCCATTTCTATAGAAAAGTTTCTACACACATTACAAGCATAGAAAAAAAAAAAACGCCTAGATAAGGGGGGAGTGCTAAAGAGAGATGTTAGTGGGAGATGAGCCCTAGGTGTAGGTAGGCCACCTGTTCCAAGGGTAGACTCTCTCTCCTGAAAAGCTTCCAATGGCAGCCTCGTGCCATGAGCACAGTGGGACAAGGGGACAGTGCCAAAGAGCCTGGGGTGAGGTCTCTCAACCTGTCATCCCTTCACCTTGCCACAGACACACAGCCACTGCCGTTTCTCTCTCAAACAATTTCCACCTGCACTTACCCTCGGCGCTGAAAACTAAACGCACACGAAGAGAAACAAAGACTGAAAACAATTAATGGGCCAAGAGGAATGACATTTCAGTTACACCTTTATTATGTCCGGTAATAGACTTGGGAGGGGGCAGAGGCACTCTTTTGGTTAATTTCGCAGCACTCAAGCTGCTCTGTGAGCCCATAACATTAGGGTTGGAATTTAATGATAGTTATTTCTATCACTGATTGGGTGTTGAGCATTCTGGGAGTGTAAATTACCTTCACCGGTGGAGAGGGGATCGAACATGGCCAGCAAGGAATCAGCCTGTGATGGTGGAGATGTCAGATGGTGTGCACCTACAACACAGAAAAAGACTTGACATACTTAACGGCAGAAGAATGTGGGTTTAAAAATAGGCTTAAAATTTTGTAAAAAAGAGATACATTATCAAAGCAATCAACAATGTTAAGAACACCAAACAATATTTTACACTCCTTCACAACTTTAAGTAAGGTTTAGCAGTCTAAAACAGTCTTTTAGTCTGGTGGCAGCTGTGGTGAAGACGGGGGATTGATGGCTCTCGCTGATGCAGTTTTGACCACATACACACTGGTCCTAGGGTGACATTCTCCTACCATGGGCTCCCTCTTCCCCATCTGGACTGGTCACAGAGTCCTTTCCTCCAAAATCAGAACTGCACTCTGACCGCAGGTCTTCGATCTTGTTTGGGATGTCTTCTGAAGTTGCACTGATACCTGAAGCACAAAAAAACCCCAAACAAACCCATGTCACCTCTGACATTCCAAACAAAAGCAAAACAATATCACCTTTACAGTGAGATGTTTCAACGTGGCAGGAGTCAGGAGAAAGAACCTGGATATTCAATGGTTCTCAAACAAATGAGGATATTTTTCTCTTTAGACTATGCTGTATGGTCTCGCTCTGTTCAGAACCAACTGGGAACTCTAAATTGGTAGCGTAAGCTCCCATGGGTTGGGAGAACGACACAGATAAGAGTGATCATCAGATGCAGACTATCCATCGGCTTGATCCCTTGGGATGTTTTCCTGTGAGCTGAGCCAGGGACGTCATGGCTGGCTTCTTAATCTAGGATAGTACTTCATGCTTGTCAACATAGCATGTCCACCTGAGCCCAGGGAAAACACAACTAGCATTAACCTCTGCATCATACAGAAAAATTCACACTGACCCCACTACCCCCTCTAACAGCCCTGCCAGCAATATGACCGTTCTGCACAGAAACAAGGACAGTGGGAAGCACAAAGTTTTCACCTGGATATTTAACACGTGAAACTGTAGCCCACTGGCTGACTTAACATTTTTCAACACACAAAAGAAATCACGGATTATGGAGAAAATGCACATTTCAAAAGACTTTTTTTTCTTTTTAAAGAAGTAGATGACTTTATACCTGATACGACACTTAAGCCTGGTGTGCTTGGTCTCGAGCTGACCTCTCTAACCTCCGTGTCATCCGAGGTACTGCCAACCCCCGAGCAGCTCTCCAGCTCCTGCAGACGCTCCTCCTGCTTTAGGTCTGGAGCCTCTAAAATACAGGAAAAAAGGAAAAAAAAAACTATTACATTTTGTCTGGAAGAAAATCTGTATTTCTCTCACCTAAATATAAACAAAGTATGGTACCAAAAAGAAAGAATCTAGCATACTTTGCTACAGATGGCGGTCATTCTCTCACTCCATCCCTTCCTTTGTTATGATTATTGGGAAACCAAGTGTGCACATATGCACGAAATCAAACACAGCATACATTATCATGCCTTATAACTGCCAAACTAAACCATAAAGCTAGTACGGCCAATTCTTTGGCTACCCAGTGGAGCTGTTGGGTCCAACCCAGAGGTTCCATACTAACAGCAGTACTCATTTGCATGCTCGTTAGTAATAATGTGTTGGTGAAGTGCTCTTCTGAGTGTAGTTTTCTGCTGCCTAGCCATGAAACAAGCACACTACTTGAAGCAAGCCTCCGATTGTGCTATTACAGAGCAGCACATGGGCAGCAAACGGAACAAAAAGCAATCAAGACACTCATGCATGTCATTTCTACACTGCACATATTGAAATGGTGTAATACTTCAATTAACATAAGGCTCATGCTTTTCAGACAAACACTTAACATTGTTAATAAAGCAATCAGCAGAGTTTTTGTAGAAAAACTGGTCTTTAAAAGCAAGAGTTAAAGCTCTAACATCATTAGTTAAAGGTTTAGGATACATGAAACGCACCGAAAACGTAAGATTGTGTTTACCGCCGTAAAAAACTACACACGTCTCAGGGGGAAGCAATGTTTAGTCTAGCCAGATAAAGAACTGACACCATGTAAACTGACTGAGGACAGCTGCTGTCCTTGTGCGTTCCTTCCCACTGCTCCACCACAGGTGCAAACACACCTGGTGGTCCCTCTAAGGAAACCCTGAGCTGCCTTTTACTGGCACACACAGATCTGCCCTGAAAGACAGGCAAGAGCACACAAATATGTCTACAGATGCATGCACACATTTTTGGTATGGAATGCAGTGCGATCACACCTGGTGCCCCAACCCCCACTATATTAAACGTACATAAATATGCATGCAAACACACATTTGAGACGTGTCATGGAGATAAATCACAAGAATCAAGATGGTGGTTGTAGAAAGATGGCATGTCAAAATGCAAAGTTTCACATCTCGAGACGGACGCTGGTGCCCACCTGAGTCACTAGGCAACACCTCCACACTCCAGGCCTCACTTGTGGTCTCTGAGATGGTGGAACCATAGGGGTCCAGCAACACTGAACCTGAGCCAGGAAGACACAGCAGGCTGCCGAGCATGTTCTCCGCAGCTGCCCCTGAGAACACAAAGAAGGACAGAGACAAAGAGTAAAGCGCCATCCATGGTGAGAAAGAGCTTTTTTGTTCTGGAAAAGTGTTGTACCAGCAAGAAGTCGCCTCTCTAGTCCCAAAGTTATCTTAAAGGCACAGATTTAGTTCTCTACAAAGCCTGTGTGTGTTAGGGGACTAGTGTTGATTCATATTCTGTAATTAGTTCTAATCAATTATTCAGCGCTTTTCAGATGGGTAATAAGTGAACTTGGGTTTATGGAAATGCCACTAAATAAATGATACCTTTGTTAACACTGAAACATTTGAGTGGCACGCATTTCCGTGGTTTCATGTGCAGAATCAGTTCCACAAATATTATACGATATGACTGCAACTAATGATGATTTTCTGTTATGAAATAATTTATCTTTTTTGAGGAACAAATGAACAGCAACAACCATATTAAACCAAATACAATTAAATAGTAAACGGCAAATATCTGCATAATAGGAAATACAAGGCTGAAGTATTCGATATATTACGACAATTCATGCATTTTTTTCCCTCGTATGACTGAAATAATCATTTGATGATCAATATTCTTTTAATCAAGTAATTAATAACCTATAGTATTGATTTTATATTGTACCTCTCTATATGTTCCTATTGACATGAGATTAACAACACTTCTAAATAAAGCCTCTTTGCTGTTGCTTTTGAGGATGTGCCTGTTCACTTGCAGTGTGCTTCACATTCCGAGACGAGAGAGTTGGAGGTCACATACATTTCATGCTGGGCCCCACAGGCATATATACCACTGTGCCAAAGGTCAGAGGGTAATGGTAATATCTCACCCTGCCCTGGCCTCGGGGGCCATGACTTTGAGCTGTTGATTAAGCCTAACATTACTCACAACCAAATTACCGCTTAGCCCACCCTCCCACAAAGTCCTCAGCACTGTGTCCCTCTATCTCCATTTGGGAAGCCAGAGCTTAACAAGGCAGAAGAATGTGGAGGAGGGGGAAAGAGCAAGCAGGTGTGAGTGGGAGTCAGTGGTGAGAGCTGAAGACCAAAAAGTCCACCGGTGTGAGCCGCACCCCCCCCGGTACGTCATGCTTCCACTTCATGGCACACGCACGCCATGAGCACGCAAGCATGCCAGCACCCAGGCAACGACGTGTGCTGATGTTGGCGGGGGCAGGGCTCTCATTGGCGGTGGGAGAGCTCTATCCCGCTGTCCGTGTTTACAGTCTTCAAGGTAGGGGCGCAGAGTACATGTCTTTCAGGTGGATGATTAAATGAGTGGCACAACAAGAAGTGAAACAATTAGAATTTCTGCCTCATTATCATGGTAATCTTATCAGTGGGATAATGAGGTATTAATGGATATTTAATGTGCATCTCATAACCCAATCCCTTGGAGAAAACACATAAGGAAATCGCTGTAAATTCACTTAATGATGGAAAAGTCCCCCAACGCCATATTCCGAAGAATGAAAAATGGTGGATGCAAATGAGAAGGAACCAAGGTCAATAAGACTGCAGGGACCGAGTGAATGTCAGAGAGAGGGAAAGAGAGAAGGAGAAAGATGGGCATGGGGTGGGCTGTAGTAAAGGAAGAGACTGAGGACGCCACACAGGAAAAAAAAAACAAGAACAGACAAATATTTTGTCTCCAATCACCTTCATATCAGGTGACATCACAGATGGGCCTGTTGTACCTAAAGCCCATCTGTTATTGTCAAGGCTTGGGATCAATAGATTTCAGGGGAGGTACAATCTATTGTAGATGTATAGGTATTACCCTTTTATAACCAGGCATACGTTTATTACCGACTGCTGGTATGACAACATAAACCTCAAAGGACATTTTCAGACACCGCTAAAAATATGTGTTTTAACAATCAGGCATGTTGTATTTACATCAAGTGTATCCACTACATTAAACATAATCATTACAATATAACAACGGATTCACTTTTTATAGTTTGGTTAATTTTGTAATTGGTAGTTATTCTTAAGCTTTGCAATACATCTTTTGAAGGAAATTAAAACAACTTTACATTAAAAGCAGTTAACAGTAACGTCCATTAAACTAAATCCAGTCAAACGCTTTTTCTATACAATGCACTTAAAAATTCTCAAAAGACTAGCAATGATAGAATTTCTTGATAATTTTGATTTACCAAACACCAGGAAATGCCAAGATGGAGATATATATATTCATGAGTTAACTGTTAGGCAATGAAATTGTGTGCAATTTCTCTTAAATACAAAATTACTAAAAGTTGAAATAGAACAACAGCCATGACTTTACCTGTATATAAATAATGGCAATTACAGCAAATAAAAGCATATGGTACGTGGGAGGGACTGTTTAGGCCATTTCCTGAAGACCTGCCTTTTGGTGCCATTTCACTCCCATACCACAAGGTGATGACATTTCACTAAATCTGCTTCATATAAAGTTACTCAAGGCCCTGTGTAACGGATTTGTTCCATCAAATGTACACCATCAACACAGATTGCTCACTAATGTGGTACAGTTGAACAAGTGCCAATAGTAAACTATGGCTCTCACCTGCTATTTCCTGCAACCGATCTTCATCCATGTTTGGGTCGAAGTCGCTCCCTAGAACATCAGTGCTCCATGTTTCACTGACTGTTTCAGAGATGTCCCGATCATCTGTCAAGCCCATCATGTCTCTGATCTCAAACTTCCGCAATTTGTCATCCAGGTTGTCCTGTGTGGTAGCTAAGAAAGAATTTTACAATGTATACTCTTCATTCAATACGCATTCATATGATAATTTTTATATTTAAAAAATATGCATGCTTTCAAGTCACCTTTTAAGGAACATAGTGAAAAACAGACAGTATGCCTACCTTGTTCATGCTCCAAAAGCTGTAGAGCCTCTACTCCGTTGCTCCCTGATGGTCCAGCTCCTAATTCAGAAACAGATTCCCCCTCCAGGTCCAGAGATGACACAGAGTTGGAACGATTGGATGGACCTGATGGGAGGAGGAAAAAAAAAACAAAACAAAAAAAAAACCCACACACATTTGACATATGTATAGCAACATCTGTGAGGAAAATTACTCAAAAAAACAATTAAGATGTTGCAATATTTTTAAGAATTACATTTGAATCCAATTTTGCTGAGATTATACTAAAATAAGATGTAATGTTCATGTGTTTAAGTCTTAGTGGGACACTAGAGACTGACCCTCTGAGATGCCTTCCAAGTTGTCGCTGCAGAGTGAGAAGCGTAGAGTTTTATCAGGTTTACCATGCAGTTTAGTGTCATCTGCATGGCCATCCCCTTGGGCACCATCAGCCATCTGCAGGTTCAACACCTGGAACAGTAGAAAAAAGGAGCAGGACCGATTATAAACAATGACGCATGAACAGAAATGTCACTTAAAAGATGAATTACATAAGTAAATTGGAAAAGAACAGCTAAAAACTAAAAATATCACTATTGGGGGCCTTTTCCTTTTGACCTTTGCTGAATATCAGCTATTGTCAAATACAACAGAGTGTGTGTGTGCGTGTGTGTTTATGTGTGTCAAATACAACTGAGAATTTCATTAATGACAGTGCTGAACATTTATCTGGTGTTTTACAGTAAAGGTTGTTTCAATTCCTTCACTGACAGTACAATGATGAGCTAAATGCTTTAAATCAGTTGAGTTAACTTTTCTACAACGAGCTTCATTTTCTCTAAAAGGGGATATAATTAACCTTAAAAATCATCATCGACCCCAACTTTTATAATTTGTGCACCCCCATGATATAGAATTAAAACTTAACTCAGAAGCAGCAAGACACTTCAATTTGTATCTCTCAGATTAATATTACGCAGATTAAAATTTATCTCATCACATAACTTTACAAGCGCAGACGACAAAACGCATGACATAAACTCTTTGAAATTTTACTCTCCTTCAGTGACAGGACAAAAATACGACACTGAATTTATTGTATCGCTATTTCTCCTGTAAATGACTACATTAATTCAAGTCCCATTACCTCATTCTCTGACATCATTCCAGGGACATTCTGAGGACCAGTTCCTAGTGAAATCACCAGCACCTCTTCTGGCATCAGCTCCTGCAGGGACTCCTGGGAGCTGGCCTCTGCCTCCCCCTCCTGGGCTATGTTGGTACGGCTGCGGCTGCGAGCAGCTGCTGGGTTTTGGGTTGGAAGGTATTAGTAGAGTGAAGAGTACATTCCTTCATTAAAGAGAAAATCTGACGACGTATTAGAAGACTCAAATGTTGTTTTTAAGATCACTTTTCAGGACAATCAAACGGAATCTGTGAGTGTGTATATGTCAGAGCCAAAGCAGAGAAACGAGACTCCCATCTGAAATGTCACACCACTGTGTTTCTGCTACCGTGCTGCATTATTAATGACACTCATTTTATAGAGCGTTTTGATTTGATTTCGTCTTCACGGTGCTTACGTTTCCTCATTTGCGTATGTGCTGTGGAGTGACATTCAAGAGGATCTCCGTCTCCCTTTTAGGTGTTAGTAGTATTAAAAAAATACACAAAGTCCTTGGTCCTAACCCTTTTTACACAAAAGCTAAATATATTCCAAATGCAACCTTATTCAGCACATACACACACACACACAAGTGCAGAGACAGTGTTGCTCATGCTGTCTGACATTAGTGATTGAAATTAATCGCACAAATATGCAGAGTGCAGATGACACCACATTTCCAGCTCTGGAAAAAATTCTAGACACCTTTCCAAATTCTCTGAAGGTCTCACTGAAAACCTCTGGAATGTGATCAACAGGAATATCAGTTTCTCAATCCGTTAGAAAAATTTAGCTGGTGAAGAGTGTCCCAAGACTCATGAAACCTCTAACTACACACCAGGGTAATACTGTCAAATAGAGATTTCTGAGCTCTTCTCACATTAAACCGTTATGTGGTGTTACATTACAATCAACAGGTTTTTCTCCAATGATCTGGATCCATTTTGTGGCTACTTCATTCACATAAAATTTGACAACAATTCTTAAAAGGCTCTCAGATTTATAGTTTTGCTCTCGTAATTACAAACAGCACATAAAATTAGTCATTTCAATGTCTTCCAGAGCTGTATGGCAGTTTAAACACAGTGCAGAAACTAAACAAACCTAACCTGCAAAACGTGTCAGTTCAGTCATTTAAAATGACAAAGCGTCGAGTATGAGCTTTGGTGAAACATCCAAATCTGTGCAAGTGTCAACCACAGATATAACCATACCTATACTGGTATCAGATATTGATGCCATAAAGCACAGGTGTCAAACATG
>JAPTHA010000029.1:9768367-9778484 GCA_029814585.1 Gymnapogon annona
CATGTAATTTGACTTTTTTCACTCTAAAACATAGAGTAAAGTTCAGAATTGACAATATTTATTATTATGTTAGTATTTGCCCGGTTCGGCCCGCTTCAGATCAGATTTACCCGAATGTGGCCCCTGAACTGAAATGAGTTCGACACCCCTGCCATAAAGAGTCAAACAACTGGATGGCTAAGTTTAGTTTAAGTCTATATTACTCTGTGTGTGTGTGTATGTCACCACCAGTTTAAATAAATACCAACCAACCACCTATAGGCTCAAAACATATCAAATAAGATGACCACTATCACTATGGTGATCACCATCTTCTTACATTTCTTCAGTTTCCTAGAAAATAAATCCCTATAAAATAAATCTTTCCAATTAGTTCACACTATTGTAGTAATAGCTTTTTTTCTTGTTTTCTTTAAGTTGCTGCCGACAATCAACCTTTTATTAAACAGGTATATTGTGTTCTTTTGTGTCATTTTGTTTTACAATATTAGAAAGCAATTGTGAAGTTTACTATTGCTTTTACGAAAAACAAAATGTAGAATGACGCCTAATTAGAACTACAAAGTCTGACTAGTGCATTGCAGGCTGAAATATTCTTCACTCTTTGCTTGTTTCTGGGATTGTAGACAAATGTAAAGAAGTGTGCCATAAATTTCAATACAGCTTTTTAAGGCTGTAGTGCACAGTGGATAATTAAAGGGAACAAGCAACAGCCATATTTGAGTTTATAAATAGATAGATCCACATATGCAAGTAATGAAGCTAATCTATATTTTGATTACAGCCCAACGAATTCGAGGTGGAAGATGTACGTTTTGCCTGACTCTACCTGGTAATGAACAGCCATACTCCACTGCACGAGGAACAAAAAAAAAAACAAAACAAAAAAAAAAACAGGAAAACTTAGACAGTGAAATGAGTGGGAATAATATCTTCTTCTAATTAGCTAAAGCACTGTGGAAGGCAAAGCAGACGTAACAAAGGCACACAGACGAAAGCGGTGCTAAATAAGTGTGGCAGGGCGGTGTTATCACTGTGCAGATTTGCCTGATGCTGGATGAGGGGGTTATCCAACACAAAAGTGGGTGAAACAACAGAACAGATATGTGGTTAAGGTCTCTCCAGCTCTAACAGCGCCGACAGGCTACCCACCAAAAGGGGTTACTAATGGAATGTGAGCAGACAGAGTGGTGGAAGTGGGGTCCCAGGATGTAATAGCAGCTAAGTGTTGTCCTGGTCATTCATTGGCAGCACAGGAGGAAAGAAGAACAAGGAGGGAGTTGGAGAAAAAATACAGAGTACAACTCAGAAATCAAAGTAATACCATTTGAAGCATCTGGTCAACACAGTGTATATAAACTTCATATGTCAGAGAAGCAAGCACAAGTGGTTCATTTCTAATTAAGGAGGAGTTGCTACGGCATCATTTGTCTTGAAAATGCTAATGAAGGTAGTCTATGCATCTTTCCATCTATTCCAATTAAAATGAGTTCATTTATATTTGGTAATTTAATTGGTTGTCATTTCTGTAATTGAGCCTCAATCCAGGCCATGCTAATTATCTTTCTAACAAGCAGAGAAGAAGCTCATTAGCTCCGCATAAAACACAAGGCTTTCAATAGCCATCAGCATTAACTTGTTTATGTTGCTTCTCATTAGACAAAATAATACGGGCTTCTCTTTCATTTTGGGGTTTTAAATTATGATATTCCTGTAACGCAGAAAGCTCACAACTCAAATCTCAAAAGGGCTGAATGATGTTCTGAAAACCGGAGAAGCAGAACAACAGAGGCTTTAGGGCCCACAGAGCTAAGTACCTATGGGGAGTCTGTTCTTCTTGTTGGCAGGAGTGGTCGCTGGGGAGAGCTGTGGGGTGTTGGAGGGAGTGAGCTCCAGACTGTTGCTCTTCACAGCTCTCGACTGGGGCACATTGGCAAGCAGGGTCTCCAGGGCCATGTGCTCCTCCTCCCGAAGATGGTCTCCTGCCATTACACCCCTAACGAAGTCCACCTGAGTGCAGAAGGACTTTGTTATAGATGTATAATATTCAAAGTGCCTGCTTTTAATATGTTTTGCCGTCTACTGACAAAGTCTACAGCAGTTATCATCTTCATGGACTGGCCCAAAAAAAATGTTACACAGAATGGTCCGCAACAAATCCTGCTCATAACCTCCACTCTTGAAATACAAGAAAAAAAGATGTCCCTCTTGTGATGTTAGTGCACTCCCTAAACAACTATTTTCCAGCAAGTTTGCAATTTTTTCTTTTACGGCCTACGCAGTGTGCCAGGATTTTTTTTGTAAGAACCTCATCCAAGTAAATCAATGTTTGTGTGTCAAATACTGTATCCAAAGTAGAGAGGCATGACATGTTTCTGGCAAGTTCACGCTTGTCAACTTTATGATGTACATGAATCTGGCTTTCATTTAAAGGTGCAGTGGCACAAGTTCACTGACTTGTTGTGCAATTAGAAAAGAGTGAAAGCATTGTAACCCTCATAATATACACTGAAATTAAATTACTGTCATGAACCAAGTTAATGCAGTCATAAATTACGAGTAAAGCAACACAGCACTTGATGCACCACAAATGTGGAATGTGTTGTAAAATCCGTCACCCTAAAACACCCTTCTTTGAATATCTTCAGAGGGATTTTATAAACTGTCATGATGGAAAATTGTGCCGCTTTCCATAGCTTTTAGCTGGGGGCGGTGTGTTCCTATAACTGGTATGACCTGTATGGCTCTTTATACCTGCTTGTATTCCTTTTTTAAAAAAATTTCCTTTGTGTTACTGTAATGGCTACTGCTGCCCTGACAAAGACTACCTGGAAGAAGAAACCTCGCACCTCAGTGGGACCAAGTTAGTTAAAATCCAATCACTAGTTCTCACTCTGTTAGAGTGAAGTCCCACACACTGTTTTATTCCCTGTAGGAAGTCCTGAAAGGTCACAATCAGAGTTGGAGTGTAAAATTTCCTTTTGTAATAGACAGGTGTGATTGAAGGGCATAATGGAGTAAATATGCTTGTGAATATAGTTATCTAGGCCAAACACAGAGAGCACTGTGATAATAAGAACTCCCAAGTCAACAGCACAGTAACAGGATATGTATTGCACAATGCCACCGTTTCAAAATACACTGCAGTTGAATAGGTTCTGCTAAGTAGTGAAAACAAGCTATACATTTTACGTTTCCCCCCAGAAAAGTTAGGCAGGTGCTGTTTGTCTGTACACTAACCTCGGTATATTAAACGTTGTAAAAGTAGTTCCGTAGGCTGGGGAATGTACTTTGCTAATAATCTTTCATCAGAACTGACACATTTATAGTTGTGAATATTAGAACCACTTACTAGAGCAAGAAGCTGATTATGTGTAATATAGACTGCGGTCCTGCTAAGGCCTTCTAGAAGGTTCATCGAGGACATTGGCGGGGTCTCGACTGCTCTTCCTCCAATCACCACATCCAGAAAGGCTGCTACACAACTCTGCATTTGAGAGCGAGAGCAAGACAGGAACTTAATAAAAAAGGAAAGACATGCACTTAAACTGGAATTGAAATAAAATTATTTTAGTTAACACATGGCATGACTGCCGTGTGCATAGCTTACCTTATCAAACTTGGACAAACTGCTTTTCCTCCTCGGGTCTGCATCGTCATCCGCCATGGCCAACTGCTGCAAAAGCTGTCCCACCTGTGAAGGAAAGATATGAAACATTAACATATAGACGAGAGAGTTCCACATGTAGTAAGTTTGTACTGGATGTGAAGAAGAGAATACTTGCTTTACCACTGACCTGCATTAGATTGAAGCGAGCCACTTCATTGATGGGTGCATCTGAGATAATACCGTACTGCTCTGGGCTGACTATAGCTGGGCAAATGAAGCAGGTCAATAGCAGGTCCGTGCACATCGTACGCACCTCGCCTACTTCAAGGCGTTCCACACATGACAATGTTTTATACATCTGGGAAACGATCCAGCGCAGACTGTGGGGAAAGCAGTAGGTGTTCTGCTTTAAGTAACCAATGAATTTGTTGACCAAAGCTACGAGCTTGGCTTCATTGGCCTCCACGGCTGCCTGCACCCTCTGTCTGTAGCCTTCAGAGCCCTTCTCCCCAAAGCGCTCCTGCTGGGCCGGAGTGAGGCGCTCAGTCACCTTGGCTGGGTCGGTCTCCAGATGGTCTTCATCTTCCACCAGGAGCTGCATAATGGGTTCGTGAAGTGTTGCAGTGAGGAAGAGTTTGGCAGAGTATAGGCCCTCTGAGAAGAGCTTGAAAAGGATGCTGAAGGCACAGGTTCCCCGTCGCAGTAGACGGCGGGGGTTGTCACTCTCCTTCAGCTCAAACTCTATCAGATAGCGCAAAACCTAGAAGTTGACAAAAGTGGTCCAGTTAAACAGGTCAAAACCTCAAGAGGTCATGTGTTATTCTAGAATTTAACATTGTGGAAAATTACAGTCTTACCTGTAGCAGGTAGCTCTCATCTTCCTGCATGATACAGTTGCCATAAAGTGAGGTGAAGACATTATGGATGACCCCCTGGGTGTGTTCCTGGTTCAGCCTCTCTCCTGCCACCAGACAGGATGCCACCAGTCTGGGGTTTTCTCTGAGTCTGGCCAAGAACTCCCCATAGATCGTCTCTTGAAAGCCAAGAGTCTTGTAGCCATCCACAAATTGAGTATCTTCCAGCATTTTGGCATGTTGGCAGCATTCAGCTGGAGAGGCCTCCGCACTGTAGAACAGAGTGTTAGTACAATTACCTCACTACATCAGCTGTTAATTACATTCATTTAAATTAATGTTTTGTATCAACAAGTGCTTTAATTCTTTTATTTTTGTACGGTGTCCTTGAGTGCCAGAAAGGCGCCTATAAATAAAATGTTTTATTATTTTGCAAAAACCTCACTACTGCCAGTGGCAAAAATCTAACTTTCGGTGTGCTGAATGATGTGAATCACACTCAAAGTTGTAGATGTATTAAATGTAGAAGAGTTACAAGTGAGCTAGTGAAAATGACAGCTAACCTATTTTTTCCCCACTCTGGAAGGAATTAGTCTTTGTTTTACTTGATTTTATATTAGCTAGTCTAGTGATGTCCTGATTCCATCTCTGTAGTTGATAGACAGACATGAAATCGCTCCATCTCATCCAGCTCTGGACAGAAAGCACACAGGTCTGTTTCTCTAGTCGGAGCAGGTTCTAGAAGTAGATCTGACCTCGTGAGAATGAGACGATCAAGGTTGATCCTCTGTTGCTTGGCGATCCAGGCAGCCCTGTACAGCCTCTCAGCCGTCTTTAGCACATCGCTGTTGAGCCTCTGGATCAGCTGCTTCTCTGACGCTACATACAGCCTCTCCTGCTTCAGGTGGTGGGCCAGAGTGTGGATGTCTGGCTTCACCATCTTCAACAGCTCACACAGGCAGAGAGGTAAATGACTGTAGCGGAGTGGGGGGGGTAAAAAAAAAAGTCAATTGCAATACTGCTTCACAATTGCGGTCTCTAAATAATTAATAGACTACGTTCAAGGGCAACTCCACCAATCTTATTCATAAAAGCCACTTCACTCATCACCAAGAGCACTGCTCTGCCTGCGAAACAGTTCTGAATGTCTTCTGGTTCTCTGGTGGTGGTTCACTGTGTCTGAAAGCCATGACACAGAATGCTCAAGGCAGGAATACAGCACCTCTCACCTCATCCATCCACATTATTGTGTATCAACACAGAATGCGATTGGTCACTCAACAGCAGAATAAACCACGGAGCCAAGTCCAAAAAATATGATTGCAGCTCATAGATCACTTTATTTGCCATGTTTGAATAAGTTTAAAGGTGGAGACATATTTTTGATCAGTGAATCTTATTGTATGCCATTAGCCAAACAAAAAGATAAACAATGATATCATTGCAGCTTCTTCAATGAACATGTGTTACTGATTTAAACTGAATGTGTGCCGTCAGCATGCAACATTATCAACCAGTAAAGTTGGATAGAAAAGTACCGTATCCAAAAGGAAAAACAGGAAGTGGTTCCCTTTCCTCTAAAAGTCTGGTTAAACGCTCGCTCAACACATGCGTTATGTCATGCGAGGGAAGTGATCATTTGCATTCAGCGTGCTTCACACACTGGCCCAATGATAACAGCAAAAGCACACTTTTTTTTAAGAACCTTTTGGAGACAGAAGACAGCAGAATATGCAGATCAGATTCCCTTTTTGCAGTTCTACACAACTCAGACATACAAACCCAACTGAGTGCATGAAATTTGAATGATTTGTTGGTGAATCCCTTCCACAAAGCCTCTTTGTGGCTGGATGCTAACATGGAAAACACTGTGGAGTACAGGCCCTGGGAGGAGAATAAGACTGGAGGAAACCGGAGAGTGTGAGAATAACGGCCAGGCAGTGTCACTGCTTGCAAGATAACAGACAAGCACGACAACAGACTTGATAAGTCTAGCAAATCAAATTGGTTATGCTGACTTAAACATACAATGATAAACTCTACACTGAATTCCCTTGGCAAATTCAGATTTACTGCGATTCTTGATCTACTGTATTGTAAAAAAAAAAAAAAAACACTTAGTAATCCTTAGGTTGTGAGGAGTCTAGATTGTGTGTACTTTTTAATCATGTTAACATATCAGTAAATAAAATAACTAACCCCTGGGGGAGAAATATCATTAGTTGATCTAACCCAAATTTGACCAAATTTAACATACTTACAACTAACCTATTTGGAGTCATTTGATATAGAGCAGTAAATGAGAACTACACCTGCACCTGTATAGATTAAATGTTCTTATGTAATATTTAAAAGGACATTGTCTCACATTATGTAGGGACACAGAAGGACTGAATGCTAATTAGAAGAAGGAAAGTTTGCAAATGCCTGCATAAGATCTGCGGATATTATTGCCTGAATATTCTTATTTGTTCCTTTTGGGGCAGATGTGTATACAAACCACTTAATAGTTTAAGAACTTTATAAAGCCAATGGATGATGAATAGAGCCATTTTCAGCAAATTAGTCAACAAATATTGTGAGAATGAACACTTTACAGATTTGCAATTGAAACCTAAATGTTCTTATGAGCAACAGGCTGCCGAGCATAGTCATGTTCCACTTCCATGTATGAACTCGTGCTCTTAAATAAGCACATTCCTCACATATTTGGACGGAAGTGAAAAAGTAACTAGGCTATTAAGTGGCTAGCAAAGAGGCTACGGGCCACTTATGCCAGCTACACTATTGACTTCACAGAGCTACCTGGTGACTCAATCGTACAGAAGACTGAGGAACTCTAAAGCAGAAGAGAAACTAAACGACAGACAGTGAGAGGCAAGACAGAATCTGCAGTGCTGTGACCTGTGTGGGAATAGCCAGAGAAAGGCAGGGCACTAAATACTATGAGTCTGAACCAAAAGGCAAGGTAACATCTGTAAACACCCCACAAGAAAGGTCTGAAATTTCTAAGGCTATTTTTGTAAAATAAATAAACAAACAAAACAAACAAAAGATAAAGCCATGTAGGAACACAACACACTCCTCCCACTTCATAGCTGAGCCCAACTCAACACAGTGCTTTTTTTGGGTATTCAAAAAGATTTCAGTTTCCACAAAAGGTACTGGGAGGTACAGGATAACATCCTCTTCACACTTCCCTTTCAGAATAATTCATGCATTCTCTGAAAGTGAAAACTGTAAGGAAAGTACCATAAATGATCTTTAATACCACTAAGGTAATAGGGTTATGGATGAGAGGCATTGATTATGGAAAAATATGAAATGCCGACAATGAGAGACTGCTTATAATACTACTCTGAAATGTTTAAAAGTCCATCCTTTTTCCAATACAGCAGGAACCACTTTCTAAAAGGAATGTTGACGCATGCAGTTGTCAACAAACTCAGATGTATGCTTTCCAAGATGCCTGTCAGATGTGTTACAACCTGTATCAAAACCTCAGGTATCCCCGTACTCAACACAGGTAACTTATTTTATTTCGGGGAAACTTACTACATTTAAGTCTCTCTTACGCTGGACTGTCTTTAGCAATGAGAAAAAGAAATTACATGATGAACTTGAACTGTGCAGTTATGTAAGGAGGCAATGGTCATTCCAATCTACCAAGTGAGATGGCTTGAAATAAATTCTGAAAACACCAGGTTCACACTGTGCAATATCTTGGCAAAAACATTTTATCCCAAACAAATTCTAAATCTGTAACTTTTATTAAAAGGTGAAATAAAAATCACAAGTGCTGAATCTTTAGAAATGTACTTGGAATAATTAGCACTCATTTTAGGCCAGTTGCTAGGCCTACAAAAGGCAGAGCAAAAATGCACAGTGACATTAAGAGTTTTCAGCATTCTAAAATACAGAGAAGACTGACCTCATTTCCATTTCACATTAGTTCAGAGGGAAGCTCCCGTTGGCTCACCCTAGACTTGAGCATTTAATCACACATTACAGAGACCAAACTTAAAGTAATATGGCCACACATGGCAAAGCAACTAAAAAAAAATGTTAGTCTTGCATTTATGAGAGAACAACTACATGAGTTTGGACCCTCAGTGACAAGGTCAATGACCCCCCCATGTCTGCAAATAGATAACACTTTATATCTAACAATAAAAGATTTAAACAGCGGATCCATAATGATATAAAATGTGAAAAATCTGCAAAACACTAAGCAAGTGAAATGAAATGATTTGACATACATCACCAACAATGGTGGTTTGATACACAGTAGGAATCAGCATTTAAAAGATAATTACCAGTTCCTCTACAATACAGAGGTTTTACTGCATTATCAAGGGGTAAAAAACCCTTCTGTTCGATGACGGCTAGCTATTATAAACAAGGGCTTACAATCTCTCTGTCTGAATGTTTATATATACATATATATGAAAAGCCTCAGACTCTCAGCCTTGGCTCAAACACTCCAAATGGGTGTGTGGCTCAAACATTTCTACTTAATTACATGCTCCAAGTGTCCTTCATTAAGTCATTTTGATTAACCCACAAAAAATGTCCATCAGACACCCACTAGATGTGGTTAGTTTACTGTCGATGGCTGGACTGACTTGGTGAAGACAACGATCAGAGGAGTTGGGAATAAGAAAAAAAAAACACACATGAACGTCAGCGTTAACCATGTAAAGTCAGCTAAATGCTATGAAGGTAATGTGAACTGAAATAGCTTGCTGTTACAATGGTAAAAGACAGGGAATAAAATCTTGTGTTGGCATTGACTCGGACAAGGATCACAGCAAACAAACCGGTGATTTTGGCTAATTTAGCATTAGCCTGATAACCAAGTTACATTCGGCCAAACCTCAGCTAGTCAACCTAGGTAGGCTAACGCTGAGCTAGTTAGCCGAGTTAGCTTAGCCTGGTGCTGCAAGCTTTGAACTGACCGAATGTGCTCAACAGAACGTGCTAACGGACATTTAGCAACTTACCGAACGTAATTTAGCGTGCGGTAGTTGTTCACAATCTCTCTAAACACAGCTGATCAAAAGATTCGTTGACCTCGGAGGGATTGTTTGGTGGCGGCTAGCCGACTCACACTGACTTCTGCAGGAGCGAACACTGCTGTCATTTGCTGTCATCACGAGGAGACCTCCGTAATACGCATGCGCAAAAGGCTTTTTAAAGGGAAAATCCGCTAAAATGCGGGACCAGTAACCGCTTCATGTTATTCCTCTCAACGGGCTGTCTGGTGTCAATGTAGCCGCAAGGGGGCACAAGCCACTGTCTTCTGGTGCCGGTCCCGAGCCCGGATAAATACAGAGGGTTGTGTCAGGAAGGGCATCCAACCTACAAACTTTTGCCAAACTAAATATGCGAATCACATATCACACTTAAGACCCAAGTGGAAGAGTGAGGTTAGAGGGAGAAGAGATAAAGAAGGTGCAGGAATTTAAGCACTTAGGGTCGACAGTCCAGAGCAATGGAGAGTGTGGAAAAGAGGTGAAGAAGCGTGCGCAGGCAGGATGGGACGGGTGGAGAAAAGTGTCAGGTGTGATGTGTGATAGAAGACTTTCAGCTAAAATGAAAGGAAAGGTGGATAAAACTGTGGTGAGAGCAGCCATGTTGTATGGACTAGAGA
>JAPTHA010000029.1:9778584-9788827 GCA_029814585.1 Gymnapogon annona
GGACATGTCCAGAGGAGAGAGAGTGAATATATTGGTAGAAGGATGATGAGTGTTGAAGTGCCAGGCAGGAGGTCTAGAGAAGACCAAAGAGGAGGTTTATGGACGTAGTGAAAGAGGAGATGAAGGGAGTTGGTGTGAGAGGAGAGGATTCAGACGAAGAAGAAGAAGAAGAAGAAGAGGGCTGTCTGGTGTCATTTCTGAGATTCGTGTATTTTGCAGCTATTTCAGGATATTTATTTAATGCCCAATAACGTTCTCAGCTTAAAAATACAGTTTAGTATCTCACAGGTAAAGGAGAAAGTCGTTGGGAGTTTGTGCTAATATTGCTGTTCATTGTTCTTTACATTACTACAGCTTCAATCAGGTTGTAATCTTTGGTCACCATCACCCTGAGAGCTTTAAAACAAACAAACAAACAAACATACAAATAAATTCAACTAATTAATTGATTAAATATTTTAAAAAAAATCCCAGGCCCACCATCCACTTGGTGCTGATAATGAAATAAGTGCCTCTGACAGGACACAGAGTTGGGGCTATAACCAATAATTAACAAAAAAAACAATAAAATGAAAATTGAGGCATGTTTTGTTTCTCAGGGCGTTGTTTTCAACCTTTTGCTACTTATATCCGTTTGTACAATTTTCTTATTATTTCCTATTTTCATACTGCACCACAGCTGTTTTTTTTGTCAAAGGAATGTTTTGACTATCCTTACTTGATAACCTACAGCCTACTTCTAGATGTTCTTTCATACATCCTTTATGCAGTAAGAAAGTGTAGTACATAAACAAGACAACATAATACAAGCATTTTTTCCACACAAAACATTTACATGAAACCTTTGCAATGAGGCTAGCAGAATGCAGACTGAATTAAACATACCACACGTGAAATGTACAAAATGTATAAGTAGAATCCATTACCACAAATATTTTTGTTAATGCATATACTATTTCCTTAAATAAATCCAACAAAAAATGCAGTCATGCCGCAGCCACTGTGCAGCTAAATGAGCGCAATTCCGAAGTTTCGCCACTAGATGGTGGTCTAACATCATGTGTATTCGATAACCCGTGGCAATGCCCGAAGTGTTCTGTAATTTAATAGCAAATGTAATCGTAAAAGAAGGATCTCCAAATATCAGGCGAGCTGAAAGTGATGCTTCAATGGCTAATGCACACTATAAAAATACATATTTAACAGTTTTTTATTTAATGTACAATTTCAACCCATCCACATTAGTTATGGCATAAATAAACCAATACCTTTGATATTATTAAAACAGTGTCAGTAAAATAAATTCAATGCATTACTCACAAAGTTGGATTTGAATTATTTCAAAGCAAGTGTGTGCACATCAACTATATTAAAATATTTTTTTAAGTTCTCATTCTTCGTCATCTCATTTACATTTGACTGACAAATGACATGGTCCACAGTGTGACTTGTTTGTCTATAGATTAGATTTAACGAGTTTTGACTACCCAACAAGAGATCATGTCAGATTAGCACTAATGTTAATATCCTAAAATAAAATTTCAATTACACAGACTAAAAGAATGATCAAATAAGAGAGCTCTACACCTTAAATAACTGAACAGAAATGCAAGCTGATTAGGGTACTCATTAAATTCCATTTATTATATATTTATATATATGTTATAAACATCACAAAATAGAAAGTTAAGGAAGGGCTTGCACAAATATATTTAATAAGTAAAAGAGCAACCTTAGATTAGTCAACAATGGAAATGGAAGCAGGCATTTCATCACATCTGGGATCAGTGCTGCAGCTGTTAGGAAAATTCTTATTCTATAATTTATCTTTTAGTGCAAACAAGGTCTTTGCAGCTCTTGGCTCCAAGGAAAAATTCAATATTAATAATAAAATAGGATTCTGCAATATATATATATATATATATATCTATATTTTAAGGTTGCTCTTTTATTGCATATTCTTTAAGAACATACTATGGTATTACTTACAATAAGGTCTCAATGGCAAATGGTCTAATATTCAATATACATGTTTATATATTTATAATATATCTCTTACAATTCTAAGCATCAAATGGTATCTCATCAACATAATAATTTTAATTATAAGCAATATCAATATTAAAATACCTGAATATAAATAACATGCTCTCAGCAAAATAATTGTTCATTTACAATGGTAGGTATAATAACCTAAGTCAAGAGCTGTCAAGCCTTTAGAAATAGCTAAACCTATACATTGCTTTGTGTCAAATGCTTTTTTTTTTTTTTTTGGACGGAAGGCCACTTTCAATCAAAGCAATTTGCACAATAATGACATCAAGTCTTATTACAAGATGAATATGTTCCAACTAAAATTCCTGATGTAATGGGGAAGAGTGTGGCTTTATTGTACTTCTTGGCTACCAAACAATAACTAATATAACCATAATAATTTTAAAAAATACGTTCACATCTAGAATATACCTATCGTTGTAATATTACAACCACGGTGACAACGTACATATAATATAAATTTCTGAAATAGCACTCGTTGGGAGAAAGCAAAAGTGGTTGACTGATGAAATTTGACTGTGCCTACTTTTCTGTGCGGCAATGAGATGTGTACGTCATAAATATTGTGTGCTTTATACACTGCTGCAGAAACTGCACAGGTCATACATCTTAAACACCTGGATAACAGAGTTTGTGCCTAATCAAACATGCATGTCATCCACTCATCAGAGAACAACAGGATCAAAACAAGCCCAAAACAACATAGGGGGAACTTGTCAAAGTGTGTGCGTACCGTGTATGTGTCTGTCTGGTGGTTTGTGTGTGTGTGTCTATGTTGGTGTAAATAGAAATAGAAAGAAAAGAAAGACACAGGTAGAGAGAAAAGAGAAAGTAAGAGACGTTGGTCACATATTCCTATAATCATTTCAAATTTTCTAGATCACCTGGCGTATTTACATTTACAGTATGTACAGATAGTGTAGCTGACATCATTATTGTTTCATTTTAATGCTATACTATATAATATCATCCAAGAGATGAGGGCTGCCCACCCAGTCCAGTGTTCTTGGCTCTGACGCCGCCATGATCATGCACATGAACTGTTTCCCTGTTCTCTTATCTATTGGGTAAATGGTAGTTGGTGTGAATCTTTTATTGCTCTCCACAAACTCGCACAGCTGATTATAGATGTTGGGGTACTCGTGACGAAGGAAGACTCCCCTGGTCCTGAGCTCACGTTGGATATTGACGAAGCACACCTCTCTTGCTTTTCTTCCCTCCTCCCCCTCCTTGTCAATGTCTGGTGTGCCTGGCGGGGGAGTGAGGATGAGAGTTTCCATTTCATTATCCTTCTTGAGTACCTTTTTGTCAGGGCTGGAGGAGGCCAACGACACCTTTGCATATTTTCGTACCGTCGGTGTTTGGACCCTTGGCGAGGGTCTGTTAGGCACTAGTTCACCAACGGCAATGGATACATTCAAAAGGAAACATTCATTGGGGTCATATTCATTACCTGCGTGCTGCAGTTCCTTGCAGTATTCACCTAGATTGTCTTTGAAGCCGTCTAGCTCTCTGAGAGATAAGTATGTGGGAGACATGAGGAGGCTCTCCAGCCCAACCTGCAGGAAGTTGTCAGCTGTCTCTGGATTAGCAAAGCCCAGAAAGAGAACGCCTCTCCCTCTGGAGAGGTAGCCAGCTTTAGCAACACGAGAGAAGGCTTTGTGGATCTCGGAATTCTCTCTGCAAAACTTGAGCGTGTGTCGACACACACTGCTGACACGGCCGTAGAGACAGGTCTCTTTGTGGATTTCCCAGTCATCCCTGCGACAGTTTCGTGAGCAGTAAAAGGTGTAGCAACTGTGACACGATTTGAAGTATAAGCAGGCATTGAACATAGTCTCCATCCTATTGCACTTCTTGTTAGCGCACACCATGCTGTCATCTTCATCTGTGCTATGGTCTGGGGAGCACTCTTCCGCGCTCCTTTGTAATGCATCACACCCACTATCGGGGTCTTTGATTGTGTCTGGGCTAGATTTGCTGGATGGGGTTTGCTGTGTATTCAAACATTGCAGGTTATCCAATCCAGGCAACCCTGTCTCTTTCTCATCATCTTCGGTAATAAGCTGTTTTAGTTGGTCCAAAAGGCCTTCACTTGGTTTTCTGATAGTTGGTGGTTTGTAGTCAACCACCAGGTCGGCTAATAACTCATCCAACTGTTCCAGACTTTGCTGAAGGGAGAAGTTGTTGTGTTTCCTGTCTTTGGTAATGTCTGTCGTGTCGGACGGCTGTTTCTCATGCATCGCCAGTGGAGATGGGGTCTTTTCGCTGTCCAGCATATCCCAGCTGACCGAGTGCACCTCACGCCTCTTGTTGTTACCTGCACATAAGTCATTGTCTGTTATCGTGATCTCGGGAGTTACAAACCAGTGGCCACTCTTGGTGTTCCTCCATGGACTGTTTGATCCCCTCTCTAATGAGTTCTCAGACAGTGAGAGCGCAGCATAGCGTCTCGGTGAACTTGAGAGGTTCAGTATAACGGGCTGGGATGTAATATCAGCGGATGTTCCATGCCTCGCTTGGTAAAACAGGTTCTCGTAGCTCCGTCCACGAGGAACAGTCTGCTCTCTGTCGTGCCGGGGATACAGAATGTTGTCCCAAGACTTGGAGTGGTTTTTCGCCTCAGCTCCTAACCTACTTGTCTCCACACAGCTACTAGTGAACCACGGGGGCAGAGTAGCATCTGGCCTTACTCTTGGCGGCGTATGCTGGGAGGACTGGTTAGAGTAACCGGATATACTCGAGCGATACCAGTCGTCGGAGAAAGCTTGGGACATTCGAGGTCGACGACGGCCTTCAGTGTGGCATAGCCGCGTTGGAATGTACTGCTCCTCAGGAGAGTTGAAGGACTTCGAATAGAACAACCTGGAGTTGTTCAGATGGTATGGATTGAAGCGACTGTCCTCTCCATAATAAGGTCTGGACAGCGGCGTTTGAGAAATGTATGACCCCGCCTCACTTGTTGAATAAGGTCTGCTGTACGTAGAATGTGCTGGCTCTTGATTGGAAAGATGGTCAGTGTAATATGACCTCACCGGAAGGGTGTGCACCCAACGAGTCCTCGGGTCATACTGGCTGGTCATAGTACTGCCGTGGCTGGTTAGACTGGACCGATCATCCTGGTAGTATGCTCTGGAGAAGGGATGAACCGAATACCGAACAGGGTCCTCGGTATAGAAAAACTTGGTTGGTATGTTTGGATTTGAGTAGGCTCTTTGTTCTTGACTCAGATATGGTGCTGTTGGCGAGGGCATTCTGTGCATGTCAAGATGCTGGTATGAAATGGGAGACATGCTGGTGGTATAGTGGTATCCTTGTCTAAAATCTCCACTGTAGCATTCGCTGGGAGTGGGCGTTGGTGAGGAGACAATCTGTCGTGGTACATACAAACCTCTACTGCTACTGGCCTGGGAATATCTCTGCCAAAGATGCTCAGTCCGTACATTGGGAACTTGCCTCGATGTGTGCTGGAGTACAGCAGCATCTGGTTTAATGTCAACACGGCATCTGACGTGCGGTGTTATGGCTGGTTTATCTGGTTTATCCTCCTCAAAACAGTCCGAGACATAGAGCGGAGAGTGAGGTTGCAACTTTATGGGATGCACTTCATTTAGAAAAGCCCTGTTGGAAGAAGAATATGTCTCTCTGTGTGTCTCGGAAGTTCTCAAAGTATCCGACGCCGCCTGAGGTGCATCCCTCCCTTTCCTGGCTCCTGGAGGAGACACTGAGATGGGAACAGGAGTGAGTGTGGCCTTGATTCTGGGAGCACTTTTAGATCTTGTTCTCTTTTTAGAATCAGACCATGTTAGATGGCTGCCTTTGTCTTGGATGTGCTGCTGGAACTGCCTGGTGTTAAACAGATCGGGAGATGAAAAGCGAAGGTGTCCCGGTTGATCCAGGCCATTCCACATGAGGTCTTTATTTAATGTCTGACTTTCAGCTGGCTTGTAAGGACACTCCATCGAAGAAGAGAAGGACTGAGGATCATCCAGCGACTCAATGAAGTCAAAGCTACGGCAGTGTCTTTTGTTGATGATTTCTGGTTTATCGATCATTTTCAGGTCACACTGCCGAGAGGAGTGGAGAGAAATGGAATGGTCAGCGATGGGATTAAGAGTAATGTCCCGATATAACGTCGATGCCAGTATATCAGGAGGATGAGTTCGTGTCATCTTAAGGGAACTTCAGTGCCATTCAGCGGGGTTTACGATCAACACAGCCTGTAAAAACAGAGACAGATACAACTTAATGGAATCTGAGCTGTATGATGTATTGGAAAAAAAAAAACAACACAAAACAGCCAGACTTTACTTTACAGCAACATTAACAATTCTTACATCAAATCGATATAAAAACATGACAAGCTGCATTGTTTTTGTAAAATCGCAGCTCTGAGTTCCAGCTGGTGATTTACAGAGGAAAATGTAATACCACAGTTCAGTGTTGTATTAGAGCAACATTACAACGAGATATTATTTTGTTTAGCATATTTGAAGAGGCGGTTTTGAAAGCGTGTATTAATGACCTTCAGGTGTTAAACAGACTCTGTGCGGTAATGAGCTGTTTGCAACAATTTGCATCACTATTTGGAATTATTTCACTGGGATGAAAAAAAAAAACAAAAAAAAAAACCTCAACTTGTATGTTGGCACCATGAGATGAACTGCAGACAAGGCACTATGTTTGCTAAATAAAACAATATTATCCAAACTTTTAACTAAAAACATCCCCAAAAATTCACGAAAAGATCACATCACATCTAAGATCAAGTAGGTGGTAGTTCAGTCAAGCATTTGTGTGAGTTATTGCTTATTACTATTGACTCACTTGCGTCCTATTAACAAATAATACAAAGATGATGTTTGTTGTGTTGAACATGATTTAATTTTCATCCGTTTGTGGATGATTATGGGCAAAACAAGACCTTCCTGGAGTGGATGTCTACGTGTCGCACACACACAGCCTTTCTTTTGGCACTCACCTATGAGCTAACCCTGAGTTACCATCTGTTCATCATGATGAGCAACGACTGACCAGCCGTCTTCCTGTCATGTCTCCACATCACACCTATACATCACGTCTGTTAACACATGACAAACTGCGACAGACAAACACACACTGCTTTTTACTATTTTGGTGAGGTTCATTGAATATTTGTACTGTTTCAGTTGAGCTTTCAGGACGTTTGGCTTGTTTTATTTTAACTAAGCAATTTATTTTTGATCTTTAGATTAGATTGGATTAGATTAGATACCTTTATTAGTCCCTACGGGGAAATTTCAGGTTACAGCAGCATATATAAGACACACACACAGAGATACTGCAAATATGGTGAAAAATAAGGGTGATTCCTAATGGTATAGATATATAAATACAAATAAAGAAAGAAAAGAACAGATTGAGTGCAACAGTAAAGATCACTAAAGACACAATGTCAGATATATAGTAATATAAAGTTCTATAGTTATACAGTTATATAGTTATACCCTTATTGTTATATAGTAATATACAGACATCGTCAGTTTAATAGTAATATACAGTTCTATAGTTATACCCCTATTGTTATATAGTAATATACAGACATCATCAGATATATAGTAATATACAGTTCTATAGTTATACAGTTATATAGTTATACCCTTGTTGATATATAACAATATACAAAGACATCGTTTATTGTAATATGGTTGTCCAAGTGTTGCGAAAAAAAACACCCATATACGCTTTCAAAACAAGATTAAATACATTAGTTCTTTCTTACAAATCTCAAGATGAGCAATGATCAATAACATTTTTAACCTGCTCATATAAAGTATACAGTAAAGAGTAGCCAGAACCACTGATGTTAGATATTATTGCTATTTATTTGGATCAAAAAATGTAATTCTTATTTATTGAGAAAATGTCGTAGGTTCAAAGAAGAACACCTTTGGTACTCTCATTTATTTAAGGATAGAGGATGTTACATTTTACTATAAGCCTTCTTATCGCCAACTCGGCATGTCGTCATTCCTTGAGATGACTCATTCATACATAGTGAAATCAGTTCACCATGCCAAACTGACAGCTGGAAATTCATTGTTACTATAATCTAAGTGAAGAGAATTGAACATTTTTAAATAGCACACTTAGCGCACTAAATTAAATGTTAAAATCTGATCATGCCACAAAAAGCAAATAGGAAAAAAGTAATTTAGTCCATCTTGCGGGTTATCTTAATAGAGTAAAGGAATGAGTAAAAAAAAAAAAACAAAAAAAACAGCAAGGACACTGACAAATTTATTTAAAATGAAAACCTGAAGAGACGACGTTCAATGAATATTTCAAGATCTTGACATATCTGTGTCAGGCTGCCATCTGTGTTTAATGAATGTGTTAGTTCCAGGCGCAGCCTATAGATGACCTCATACAATCTCAGGAGCTATTTTAACCAAAGTCATGGTGTTGCACTGACGTGAGTTTGCAGAAATACCACACCGCATAGTGACTAAAGCTGCCTGATATCTGAAACACTATACATGTTTATGTTTCATCCTTAATATATCCATTTATTGTGAGAGTATAAGACACACTTTGGAGTGAGCGGAGTCTCCCTTTCCTCCAGTCTTCATGGTCTACAGCTCCTCTTCAATAGAGACTATACACTTTCGAGCCCAAGTATTTAACCACATGCCACATACTGTCTCCATGGCTACGGCACACAGAAAAGAAAGCACCAAGCACTGAGCTGCAACACAGGGGGCAAAAATCTCTGTCTGAAAATGGACTCGTAATCAATATGAATTGCTATAATATTCTCTGAAGGGACAAAATCCATTTGTGAGGCACAATGGCGACTTATTGTATGATTTACCAATTATATCATCATAAAACCGTTATTCCTAAAAGGGGAGGGGGGGGGGGGGGTATTCTGTCCCTGTGGGGGTTTATATATTTATTTCTCTGGAGCTATATAGGTTTAAATGGAACCTATTATGTTATTTGATTCATATTGATTTATCTCCTATTTTGGGAGCAAGACAGAAACAAAACAACAACAAAAACAAACGAAGAAGAAATAATAATAATAATGATAATAATAACTTCCTGGTTGTTTTGTATCATTTTCCAGGTTCTCCAAATATGACGCGCGCTACGGGGGTCGCACCAATAAGACGCATTGAAGCCTTTGAAGCGTTACCAAACACTTGGGCACCCCCCCCTCCCTTTTTTTTTTTTTTATTATTTTGGTGCTGCGGCACGGACGGCCCTTCATCCATCCATCGTGGCTGACCCAATGCCTTTGAGCAAAGAATGACATCATTTGCAGGGAAAGCAAGAAGCAAGGGGTTCAATCCAGGACAGAAGCCGGCGGTGCGCAGCGAGGACGGATGAGTTGGGCTAAGGTTTGGGGGGTGGGGGATATAAGATCAAGGGGGGGGGGGTCTTACCGTGTCGCCAGTGAGTTGATCGGATGCGGTGGACATGGTGGAGCAGCAGCTGATCTCAGAACAGCCTCCTCACTACCGCACCTGCCGTCACCCTCCCGGAACTGAGCATCCGTCCTTCATGCTGCCTTTACATGTTGTCTTCTCCATCCACGGCGACGCAGCCAACAGTCGCCTATGCCTTTGTGCGTGTGTTGGTGCGCGCGCCCTTGTGTGTGTATGCGTGTGCGCGTGTGTATTTGTGTGTGTGATGGAGGGAAAGGAGGAGGTGTGTCTGAGTCTGCGCTTGTGCGCGTGCCTCTGGAGGCGTGGTTGGTTGTGTTGGGATGGAGGAGGAGGGAGGAGGAAGAGGAGGAGGAAGAGGAGGAGGAGGGAGGAGGAGGGGGAAGGGTTTTTTTTTGTTGTTTTTTTTTAAAGATGGGGTGGGTGTTCAGAGTCTGAGCAGCAATGCGGTCTCATCTCCCACTATTGAGCCCTGAGGACAGCAGGGTGTTTCCGGGCTAATGCTGGTCGTGTGTTTCCTCTGCAGTGTTAACATTTTTTTGAAAATCATCGTCATCATCAGATCAGGTGAATCTGACTGTTGCATTCCTACAAAGTTTGTCGACGTAAGTCTCCAAACCTACTGTACCTCTGCCATCCTACACACTGGGCTCTTCTGGAGTTCCTCCTACACTTTGGGACATGTGATAGATAGATAGATAGATAGATAGATAGATAGATAGATAGATAGATAGATAGATAGATAGATAGATAGATAG
>JAPTHA010000029.1:9953499-9969026 GCA_029814585.1 Gymnapogon annona
GGAGGAAACGGCCATTGGTAAAAAGATCGGTGAAGAAGAAATCCAGAAGCCAGAGGAAAAGGTGTGGTGCCATTACAAGTAGATATGATGCAGTTTTGTTCATAGCCTTACATAAATACTATACTATAGGCCATTAATGTCTCGTGAGTAGAAATGTATTTGGCACGGCAACAAAAAAACACATCTATACATAGGTACACACAAATATAAACCACAGCAATAAACCAACCATACATCTACACAGATACACATAGACCACAGTAATAAAAATAAACATCTATACATACATACACACAAAACATACACCACGTCAATACACAAACATACATATACACAGACATGAACCACGGCAGTAAACAGATACTTTTAAACATACATAGAATACAAAGATACATACACGTAAATGAATTGTAGACCTGAGAATAACCTACATGTAAAGCCTACATAATATACAAAATCTATGCATAAATGAGTACGGTATGATGGTGGTATTCCTCTTTTAACGCCAGGTTACATGGGATGGGCATTCAGGAAGTATGGCGCGTACCCAGCAAGCAGCACAAGCCAACATCACTCTCCAAGAGCAGATTGAAGCCATCCACAAGGCCAAAGGGCTGGTCGGAGAAGATGACACGAAAGAGAAAATTGGCCCAAGCAAGCCCAGCGAAATTCACCATCAACCTCCAATGCCCTCATCTTCTCTCAGTTTATCCAAACCCACTCTCACATCAGTGCCCCGTCCGCCTTCCTCTGTAAGTTACTTTAAAAACACTTCATCTTTAATTATCTTAATTTCTTTTTCTAACCGCTTTATGTGCTTGTAAACAGGTGCCTCCTAGCGTGCGCACCACACTGCTGTCTGCTGTGCCTGTAATCCCAAGGCCACCTGTAGCTCCTGTGGTCCGCCTTACACCAGGCCAAGTCATAACGTCAATGCCTCCCATGATTCCTGCTCCTCGCATCAATGTGGTTCCCATGCCACCTTCAGCACCCCACATCATGGCCCCCCGACCACCCCCAATGGTGGTTCCAGCTGGTATGATATCATGGTTAATAAAATTGCAATTTTTTAAATTTATTTTGGGCATCATTAAATCTGTTTATTAAGCTGATTCAAAACTGGACAGCACAACTAACTGCCTCATAGCTATCTGTTGGTTCTTCCTGTTTCTTCAATTATAATTTGAATGTGCTACCTTTTTTTTTTTTTTTTCCAGCATTCGTTCCAGCTCCTCCTGTACCACAACCTCCAAGCTCTGCTCCTGCTCCTCCAGCCCACCCGCCACCTCCCCGTGAGGATGAGCCAGTCAGCAAGAAGATGAAATCAGAGGATAACCTCATTCCAGAGGAGGAGTTCCTGCGTAGAAACAAGGTTAGAACCAATATGTCATGCAGTCAATAAACAGAAAACCAAAGTCCAAGTTGAAGATGTTTTCTGCTACTAAATGGAATTCTATAGCATCCTTTAAGTTTAACTTTCATTAAACAAGCACCATTCATTTTCCTTATTTAAAGCAAATGTAATAAATGAATGTACATGTCTACAAAATACTACCTGGGCCTGTCACATCGTCAGTAATTGTACTTCCCAAAGTAACTCAGGTTTAACTGGACTGACCTGGTATATTTTTCCTTGTCTAGGGTCCAGTGGCAGTTAAAGTGCAAGTCCCGAACATGCAGGATAAGACCGAATGGAAGCTGGGTGGCCAAGTGCTGAATTTCACCGTCCCACTCACAGACCAGGTATGTCATGCCTATATTGTTCAGTATTTTAGGTCTTTGCGCTGTAAGCATAGATTAGTGCACCTACTGTAGTCCCATGTGTTCATGCAATGTCTCCACAGGTATCTGTAATTAAAGTCAAAATCCATGAAGCCACAGGCATGCCAGCTGGAAAACAGAAGTTACAATACGAGGTAAACTTTCCTTTTACCTTTTCATTTGGAGCATAGTCCTATTTGTAGCGATATAAATGACTTCATAATGAGAGTTGTGTCTTTTCTTCCTTTCCAGGGCATTTTCATCAAGGATTCCAACTCTCTGGCTTATTACAATATGAGCAATGGCTCAGTCATTCACTTGGCATTGAAGGAGAGAGGTGGAAGAAAGAAGTGAGCCATGCAACAAGTGGACGTTTTCTTATTCAGGAAATCATGCTGTTCTTGTAAAAGCATTTATGTTTAAAAAAAAAAAAAGATCCATGTGATTCTTACTTAAGCTTATCCGCGTAAAATTGTGCTGATATGACTTCCTACCATTAGCTTAATTCTTAATTAAGTCTAATCTGTTGTTTGATATATTGATAACCATACACTCTGTAGACACCAGTAATGTTCATCATTAAATAAAGGAATAAAAACAGTTTTTGTTGTGACTAAAAATGTAAGGTGAGAAATGTATCGATGATTCAAGTGAAGTAAACATGATTAATGTTTGATCAGCAAAGGCTGGTCAACACAGGAGCACCTGTTTGTTTACATTAGTTTGGAACTTGCTTGAAATAACACTGATTATACTTTATTACCTCACCAGGGTTTGTCTGTCTGTCGATGCCATAACAAAATTTGTGTATGGATTTTAATGACATTTTAAGGAAACAACCTGAAACTGGTGAAGGAATAGATGAGTCGATTTTGGGAATGGTCCAGAATTGCTTTATGGTATTTTCATTTGGATCAACACTCAGATGGGCCTATTGTTGACCTGTTGCTAGGTAACCTACTTCAAGGGAATTATATGTTCCCGCTGAAAGGACATGTTGCCTTGGCAGAGGTCTGACTCGAGTGCTTCTCTAGATTGGATTTATTGTTAGTGTAAACTATGGAGGTGTGACTTGGTACATTGAGCAGAAAACACATTTAACATGAAGTTATCCGGTCGTCCAGTAGGGGACCGCGGCATCAAGACTCCAGTCAGAGCAGCTCGGGACGGCAGACCGTGGGTCGAGGCTAAATCTGTCCACTGCACTCGGGATGGCAGGGCAGGGAAGCATACCACCGCTGTCCGAGGATAAGTTAAGATAGTTAAGGAGCTGGTTTACACAATTTGCGGATTATGAAAGTTACAGAAAAGTTACTTTTGTTAAAGGTGCAGGCGGTACAAAAAATAGTTTGGGGTTAGTTCACGCTGGACCTTAACGTTAGCAACCTGACGTTAGCTAGCTAATGTTAAATCCGACTTTAGCATTCAACTTAAAACTAGCAAGCTAACGCAGGGACTCTTTCGTTGTATGGACTCTTTGACAGCTCTTAAGTGTTTTGACAGCGTTTTGCCAAAAGTGGAACGGCGGTTAACTAAGTAAGGGAAGTTTATAACTCGCGTCGAGAAATCATGGCGTCGAAACTGTTTGACCCAAGAGCATATGGAGAGGTGCAGTTTTGACTTTTTGCTGCTGTCAACGAGCTTGCTGACGTTACCTAGCTCGGCTAACCAGCTAGCCGTGTAGCTAGCGCACCATGGCCAAAATAGAGAACGGCCGTCAGTCTGCGGACACTAGAAGTATCCGGACCATTAGCAGCAGTCACATAGACGACGAGAGCTCCCTGGGATCCGACTCTGAGATCAACGGCTTCACCAGCGAGAGACAAACGGATAAATATGGATTTATTGGCGGAGCGCAGCAGTACTCTGAGGAATCGTAAGTTTTGTTTCCACACCACATTGGTCATTCGTCAAATACACTGTGATCGACGTTATGAATTGCCACGTTAGGGTTAACATAAGTGTAGCAGTGTGCAAATTCACTCCGGTTTAAGCCGAGATCTCAATTCGAATTATGGTGACATTTCATTACAATTCGTGTGAGTCGTGTGTTGATGTTTTGATGCACAACAGCAGCTCTGACCCAGTTGCGTGGCACTGTGTTTCAATGTCCACTGTTTGTATCGCCCACACTATAGAAACAAAGCTTGGATTTTCAGTGTTGTGACGGATCAATAAAGAGTACCATTATTAATCTTTAAACCCTTTCTCATTTGGCTTGTGTGCTTTCTGTTTGTTTGTTTTTATTTTGTTTGGTTTGTATTTCCTCACAAGGTGTTCAAGTCATGTTTTTCCCTCTTGCTCCACTTTTAGTGTGTATATATATTTAGAAAACCATGTAAATTCTCTCGTCTGACTATGACTAAAGATTATTTCTGACAATAGAGCAGCAGTCCCAGTGGTTGGTCTTATCAAATGAATTTCCTGACAGCAATTCAGACGAGCCACAGTGGTCTTTTTATAAAAGGATCTTTCTTTCTTTCTCTCTGTCCTTTCACTGGTGGCCTAAAGCCTACATTACCGCCCCGAAATAGTGGAAGGAGTGAGTGAAAGCTGTGCCAAGCGCTGGCTCGAAGCTTCCTGTTCTCTGGAGTTTTGGCAGACTTGGAGCCACATCTCTGGTGCCTCTTTACTGGAGGGCCTCTTTTTGGCTCCCAGTTTTATAGGTAGTCAAAGTCATAGGGTTTAACTTACAATCCTTGGCAGTAATTAGAACTAACCCATCATGACATTATATGTTCTAAAGCTTAAACTAGAGTGGAAGATATTGTTGTAACGATTCACAATATATAGCTCCACTACCTCTTTTTATATATAGAGGGTTGTCCTAAGTTTTAAAAAGCTCTCTTTGAAGATGATTGAACCCTGCAATTACAGGCCTGTGCTGATGAGATAATTACATAGAATAGTGGAGCGGGAGACCTCATTCATAATATAAGCTAGGGTTGCCCAGGTTTTTCAGTTAGAATATAAAGTGCAGTCCCTATTTTTTTTTCTTGGTTGAGTAAATATTTTAAGACCGGTTACATCATAAGGCAGACAACCTCTTGTTGCACTTTGAGGTTTAACAAGCATTGCCATTAACTGCATTACAACTGAGTTGGTATCTTTACAGTCTCCTCCAAACATGTCTTATAGATATTTTTATGTCATAAAGTTTGCTGACATGTGACAGTTGGCCACACACAGACCTTGTGATTGTTGTGGAAAGATAAACAGCCCCTCCTCCAGCATCTGACTGCCTTTATGTTTTTCTGATAGATTTCAGGTCGGCCTAATTAGATGATATTTACACTTTTCTCCATGCTTAATCCCAGAGAGGAGGTAGCATTCTGCACTACAATATTAATATCTCTGTCATTTCTTTTTTTTAGAGCTCAGGATGTGCCTACGGACGTACTCAGGCAGAGGGAGGTGAAGTGGCTTGATATGCTGAGCCACTGGGACAAGTGGATGATGAAGAGATTCGATAAGGTCAGTTATACCAGCAAAATGTTAGTTTTCATTACATAGCATGGATTCCCCATTTTCAAATAATTTTGGGCTCATAGCATTGAAATATTTACACTTAGGCTACAAATAAAGTTCAACTGTGCAGTCATTGGTGGAGTTAAGACCATGCCTGCCCTGCAGTAATTCTCCAGCTTTGAAAATTATGAGTTAACATCACAGTTTCTGTTAATATTTCTGCACCTGCCAGAGGTTTACTTAATATAGTGAGCCAATTTCTCACTCATAATCTAACCAGATTTATTTTTGCAGACATAGTTTCACTGAGTTCTATAATGAAAAGCATGTCCCACCAAATTATGCAAATTCAAGCGGAGCAAGTGAACACTTCTAGTGTTTTCTGTCTCTAAACTATAACTATAAAAGTACATTGTTACACTTGCTAGCTTAACGCTATTGAGCAACCCGCAGTGCAGTACTTTGTACAATAACTTGTATTTACCTTAGTATATTGAAATAAATTAGAAATGAATGAATTGTGTTGTTGCCATGCAATGCCAGTTTCCAGTACTTTCTGGAAATAGAGTCTCATCATATGTTTCCTATTGGTACAATGGGTGTCTGTCTGTGATTCATGCGGTTCACTTATTTATGTGGTGGGCTTTTTTTCGTGTGTTTTGTCAGCTGTCTCTGACACCGTATGTGTTGGGAATGTCGTCTTGTAGTGAGTGTGTACATGGAACTGTGATATTGTCTTAATGGAAAAAAAAGAGTCTTAACAGGCTTATCTGGTACATTTTCTCTTCAGAGTACTAGAATAATCTTAGCATAGTTTTTAGTTTTATCTCTGTGTAAAAACATCAAGATGTTGCGCCTAAACCCTGCAACTGCTGAGAAATCTCTGCACAAGAAACACATCGTAACATGCATGTCCATATCGTTAATGGATCGTTTTTTATTATTTTTCAAGGTACCTAAAAGTAAAGTACAGTCTGAATTATTTTATCATCTGTGTCTCCAGGCAGCAGTTTCCTTTTAGAAGTGTTTTGGACACATGATTTGACAAGGCAAATAGCTCTGCTTAATTATTTGCACAAGAACACGACTGTTGTGAGCACATTGTTTGCAGTTTCACTTGCTTAGCTGGTTCTGTGAGCGGCTGAGCACAGAGCTGCAACTTCTCATTTCCATGAGTCAGCAGCAGGGCAGGACATAACCCATCCCTTACCCCTCCCTGTACCGTGTGACAAATTCACCGTCTTACATTCAGGGTGTAGCTGTTTTGACTTCATGTAGTACTGTAATTGATAGGTTTTCCTTTATTTATCCTACTTGGGGAAATTTCAGATTACAGCAGCAGAATAGATTTGCAGCATACAAGAGCAAAAATATAAAGATGAAAGGAAATACTATTTACAGTTGTGCAGCAAGATCAAGAAAAAGTAGGCTACTGCACAAATAAAGGCTATAAAGTATAATGTATGGCTTTCTTTATCTGCAAGGTGTCTCTAGTGTGAAAAGCGCTGTTCGAACAGTATCAGTGAGTTATGTAACAAATGCTATCTGCTGGTCACCTGGGTAGGTTTAAAGGTTGAGCTGCCAGGGTCAAAGTTTCTGATCCTGTAATTCACAGTAATTGTACAACAGCAGGTGTACGCTCCATATGAGCTACACGTCAACCAAAACAAACACAGCTGTCATGAAGTTAATATACAGCAGTCTAGTGCAGTATAATATCCATGGCATGTTACACAACTTGAGTAACATCTATTTTATTTTTGTTCAGACCATCTGCAAAACTCCAATGGTGTCAGCAGTGACATATTGCTTTATTCAGAAGTTGATAGAGTAGCTCAGCGTCCAAATAAGTAGTAAGTCACATCTCACAAACTTTAAACTGAGCGAATCCCTAAAATTATAGCTAATATCCCAGGGATGGTTGTTTTTCCACAGATCTCCTATATCCATACCACCATAACCCCTCCTTTTCCACAAACACTCTAATGACGGCAGAGATTTGACATTGGTAATTTATGTCTGCAAGCTGGTACAGAGACTGCTTTAATAGAGAAAAAGGAACCAATACGTCACAAGTTACTTTCACCACTGACTGAAACCGCACAGCTTTTATAATGCCTTTGTTGGCTTGTGGCTAGTCATTGTGTTGTTGCCTTTGTGCTATATTGTGGTTTGTGAACCTCCTTGTCTTGTGTGGTTCAGGTGAGGCTGCGGTGTCAGAAAGGTATCCCTCCTGCCCTCCGAGGCCGTGCATGGCTCTACTTGTCTGGAGGAAAGGTTAAGAGAGAGCAGAACCAAGGGAAGTTTCAGGTCAGAGACTCTCGTTTTCACTTCCTCCTTACTTCCCTTTTTCTGCTGTGTGTTTAACTTGTTTCATTAGAAACATTGGAAAACTAGTCAGTCACAAACACGGTGTTGGTGTTCTGTAAGGGCCTCTGTGTGTTTTGGACAAGACCAGAGTCCTACTACTTTTAAACTTTTCATAGTTTAAAAGTAGCCAGTATTTAATGGTTATAGCTATAATCTTTATCGGTGAAGCATTCTGAGGTGGAAAATGCAAAACTGAACGTAAAATACAAAAGTTCTCAATGTGTCTTCTGTATGTTTTGCAGGAGCTTGATAGTCAAGCAGGGGACCCCAAATGGATAGATGTGATTGAGAAGGACCTCCATCGACAGTTTCCATTTCACGAGATGTTTGTGTCTCGAGGAGGACACGGGTAACTTGTGACTCCTCCTGATTCAACATGACGTCGCACACCAACATAGATAACAAAGTGCTGTTTGACATTTATTTTGTCTTCTTAATGGGCGTGTGTTTGTGTTTTGATTATCTGTAGGCAGCAGGACCTGTTCCGTGTCCTCAAGGCCTACACTTTGTACAGACCAGAGGAAGGATACTGTCAGGCTCAGGCTCCCATTGCTGCTGTATTACTCATGCATATGCCTGCTGAGGTATGTCTCTCATCTGTCACAAACACTTTAAGTATAAACACAGAGAAATGTTCAAATGAACAGCTCCACTTGGTCGCTTTCTCCAGTGTAAACACACTGTTACCACACGTCTACCACTGAAAGACAACATTTTTAATGAAGTGAAATGCACCAAGCAGAAGTTGTCTTATCCAACTCAGATTTCATTTGTGTCTGTAAAAAGTTCTATTTATTGCTCTGAGATTGTAAAGTCGATGTCATTAAACACTGCGCTAAAAGCAAATCGGCTTTTAAGATCCCAGCAACACCGCCATGGAGACTGCAAAATAGAAGCACTTGAGTCACAGCTGTATGTCTTGTAGAGTATTAAAAATACAGGGGGAAAGTGGCTTTAGTTTAGGCCAGCCTGTAAGTTGTTATAATGTAATCTACTCATAATGATCACAATCTCAGTTTTGTTTGAGATAATGGGATTTATTTGCCTTAAGATGTTTATATATTTATCTGACCCCCGCGACCCTGCAAAGGATTCAGCGGGTTTGGAAGATGAATGAATGATAAATGTACAGGTTATACATGACATGGATGTCATAATTGTGGGAAATACCTGATGGAATTACTAGTGGTATAGATTTTTCACACTCTGTTCCTCATAATTAAAGATACGACCTAAACACGGCATTAGTCTGTTTGTTGCCTCCAACATCCCTCGCGGATTTGTATGTTTCTTATAAACAAAAAACCACAAAGACCGTCACTCCCCCTGGACACATCAGATGACTGCACATTATCAATAAGAGAGAATGATTTCATAGCGTCTGTGCTACCACCTGAGCTATGAAGAGCCTAAAGACTTTGACTTTTGATCTCTATAAGCATTTGATCACTTTAAGTAGCTTCGTCTCTATTTCTATTTACTGTACTTTGCCATTCTGTTAATTTTCAATCATTCAATTCTCATTGTGTGCAAAGTAAAAAGTGGATAAAGTACAGTGTATTATGAGTTACACACATTTTTCCAAAAATAATGTTGCCCAAAGAGTAGCTAAAACAATTAAGTAGCAGGACTTTTAAGTGACAAAGACAAAAAAAAAAAAAGTCTGTTAAAATAAGCTAATCTGCTTGGCTTCCTGACATCATCTGTATTTGTTTCCACAGGATGCCTTCTGGGGGCTGGTCCAAATTTGTGAGAAGTATCTTCCTGGATACTACAGTCCTGGACTGGTGAGACTACAAGCATGAGTGATTATGCCATCACATTTTAGAAAATGAAAGAAAAATATTGCTTCATCTACTTGGCCTTTATAAGATAAAATGTTAACCTTGGTGAAGCATTGATACTTTGGGTTTCAGTGTACTTTCACTAGGATCCTACGCATTTTTGGTTGCAGCATTGGTATCAGGTATCAAGTATGTGTGCAGATAAATGTTGAAACAATGAGGCGTTGGCACTGTTGCATAATTATATGACTACAACAGTGGATGTTAATTATGAAATGTTTCGTCATGAAATCATCGCATAGAGTTTAAAAACGAGTTGTTACAAGATCTGATTTGCCATGCACAGTGTGAAACCTTTAAAGTCACAGCAACATGATGCACACGGATTGGCTTGTTTTAAATGGATGAATGTCCACTCGCAGATCACATTTCAGCCAGGACAATATGGAGCACAACGGTTTTTGTTTTCCCTGTTAATGCTTTCCTACATGTGCCTCTTTCAGGAAGCTATACAATTAGATGGAGAGATCCTGTTCGCATTGCTGCGACGCGCATCCCCGTTAGCCTTCCGTCATCTGGAAAAACACAAGATTGACCCCATCCTCTACATGACTGAGTGGTTTATGTGCGCCTTCTCCAGAACCTTGCCCTGGGCCTCTGTGCTGCGTGTTTGGGACATGTTTCTCTGTGACGGTAACAGCAGCTCATGGCACCGTACCTACACTGAGATCACACCTGGACATAAACACTGGACTGGAGCGTCGTCTTCAGGACTGGCTAAAACTCAAATCTTTATCTGCCCTTCTCGACTCCCGCAGGTGTGAAGATAATCTTCCGTGTGGGTTTGGTGCTGCTGAAGTGCATGCTGGGCACCCGAGAGAAACTGAAGAGCTGCCAGGGCCAATATGAGACAATGGAGCTGCTCAGAGCCATTGAAGCTCGATACATGCAGGAGGGCTTTCTTGTCAGAGAGGTGAGGAGACAAGAGTCGCATTATGGTGTACAAAATATCGCCGTTTTCCATCACATAGAATCAGCGACACTGTACAGTCCTTTTGTACTCCACTGGCCCAGTTGATAACTGATAGTTTGGTGCCACTTTCACCAAGGCTTCAACGGATGTGAGGCAATAGCACAAGGTGACAAAGAACACTGTGATAACTGAACAGAGGGAATTATCACTGTTATTGTATCTCTATTGCATTAGATGGGACTAAACAAACCCACCATTTTGAAATAGCCAGAATCCTATTATATAGTGTATTAGTTGTACTATATAAATTTTGACACTGTACCTCAGATGGTGAGAACCATCAGCAAGCATTCTTTAAATATCTTTCTTCGTTCCTGTGTGTCACATTGAAGCTAAAACCACATTCAGGGTTGCTATGACGATACATTCCATTGAAGGCGTCGTATCTGTAGTAACAAACCTAGTAATCAGTACCGAAAGAGTTTAGAAAAATCCCAAAACATTGCTGCGTTTTCTACCAACTGATCTGTCACACATTAGTGTCCGCTTGCAGTTTGTTCCTGCGTATTTCCAGCCAGTTAAAAGCATTTTAAATACCGTTTATGAAAAGCAGTTAGAGAAACAAACAAGCCTTTTTTTGTGGCATATTGTATCGGCACACTGTAATCCTTTAATGATGTAGTGGAGCGCTGTGCCGCTCAGCGTGTATGGAGTTCACAGAACAATGGTTGTTCACAAGCGCTGAGGAGGAAGCTGAAGACGGTCTCAGAGCACGAATTAAACACACGAGCAAATTGACCGGAGTGCTGCTTGGTCAGTGTCTGGTTCCTGTGTGAGTCTCTGTGTGGGCTAACAATACCTCTTCTTATCCACTGGCCTGTCTTGACTGTGGGTGACACGACAGCAGACAGAGGCTCTTTGGCATTAACTGACAAAGTTCACAGTTTGGAGTCCAATGGAAAAACCAGGATGCTGCATAGTTTCCAGCATAGTCCAGTGCTGCGGACTTACGTTTCCTTTGAAAACCATCTCTCTTGTTCTCTAAGAACCTGACGATACGTTTGTTCCCACGGCAGATTCTCGAGGTTACGGTGACGGCACGGGACGTGGAGAGAGAACATCACAGCCAGCTTAAGCGCTGGAAGAAGAAACACGGAGAGCTGAACTTCAAATCGCCACCGAGGATGCACGGCGCCCGGATCATCATGCTGGCTGACCCGCCCCGGCGCCAGGACCTCCAGCAGAACCCCACGATTGTACTGGAGTTGCCTCAGCCAACTCCGCAGCTGAAGAAAGGCAAGGAGGAGAAGAAATCCAAGAAGAAGAAGAGCGTGAAGAAATCGCCGCCTATCGACGAGATCCCCAATCCGTACCCGATCGACGACCCTATACCTCCACCTCCACCCTCAGAGCCCCCCGCCCCACCCCCAACCAGCAGCCTGATGCCAGAAACGGTGCCACAGACTGAAACACTCCAACCTCAGCAGCAACAGCCAGCACCACCTCCTCTTCCTCCTCCAGACCACCTCCTTCCTGCCAAAGAATCTCCACTTAAGCGATCCACGCAAAGCCTTAGCAGCACAGACCAGGATACGTACCTGTAGCTCCACAGACGTCTACACGTGCCTCTATGTGGGAAACACACCAGCCAACAACCAGCAGGTCTGAGTGACCCCCCCCCCATCCCCCCCCCAACCCATCACTTGTCTTCCTCGAACGAGTATTGGACTATTTTGTATTTAGTTATTCAGCGTAGACACCGTTCTGCCTATGTTATAGTTGGTATACACTAAAGCGTCATAGCTGAGTGTACGACTAAATGCTTACGCCACTTTTTCCACATGGTGCTGATGTTACTGCCTCTTAATGCTTGATGCTCGTATTTAAACCATTCATGAGTTGTAATCTTATCGCACAGGAGACTCATTTACCGAGTATTTGGGAGTAAAGTCATTTCTACAGAGCAGTTTGATGTAAAGCTTGTATACTGTATGCAGTTTAATCCACTCAGTCGAACACTATTGCAGTGAATGCAGAATTAACGTAACCTCCTGTTTTGTGTGTGTTTCTAGTCGTGAAATAAGTCAAAACCATCGATTCGATGAGGGGTTTGATTCACTAGGGGGCAGCCTCGCAGGTTGTGTTCCTTTTGTCTAAAGCTGACATCAAGAGTTGGGATTCTTCAATGGTGTTAGTTTAGGAGGTTACTTTTCACCCGAGGCTTGTCAGTTTTTGTAATATTCACACATTTGGATCAGATTATTCTGCAGATTTAACAACCTAAGACACGCCATATCCATGTTGTCCTTTTTGTACAATGTTTATTTATTGAACCATTTCACTATGACATTTCTTGTGTTTGCAGACGCCACACTAGAACAGGAATATTGGCTTTGTCAGACTCTGAACCGATGCGGTTTCTACTCGGACTCACTGTGCCAGGCACGTCCAGCTACTTAATAGCTGCATTAATTCATTTTGCGTTGGCAATAGAAGGGGAGAAGCACTGGACATTCCTCTGCGTATGACACATTCCTGCCTTCTTAAAAGCTCATCAGTCTGGAAGCTGTCTTTTTTTTTTGTTTTTTTTTTTGCCAAATGCTAATTTCTATAATGTATGTGTTTGTGCACGGTTTTCCTGTGAGACTTTGGCCAATGAGTGGTTGGAGATCACCCAGTGGTGTTGACCCTTTGTCTTGGCTGAGGCTTAAATATCCAGCCAGAAAATAAAAAAAAAAACATGATGTTGGGTCTGTTTTTTTTTTTTTTTTATATATATATATATATATTGCTAGAATTTCCAAAGCAAATCCAGATCATGATGTACTAAGATAACCTATGACCTCTACCTGTGACCAGACCTTTGTTACTAAGAGAGATTAAAAGGTGTTTTTTTTTTTTTTTTTTTTTGAAAAAGGAGACGCGTATTTGTGTCATTTCTCTTAAAAACAGGTTAATGTCTTAAGTACAGAACATGTCAGACAATCCTTTTCTTTTTTTCTTCTTCTGATTTTCACAGTTGAAACAGGTTATGGGAGATTGGACATACAGTACATGACCGCAAGTGTATGAAGTGTTTGCCGGGTGTAGTTGATTATAAAAGAGCGTTTTTGCAGAATGCACGTGTTTGTCAGTTTGTAAACGCAGCCGGGAGAGGGGGAGGGGGGGGGGGGGTTAAAAAGAGAACAGATTTCCAAACCCATCACTTGTCTGTACGCTTTAGTGTTTTTAGTTGCTCGTAATACAAACCTCACATTTTGCTGATTTTATATTTTAATTTAATGCTTGTGTAGATATGACGTGTAAAAATAACAATTTGTTTTCTAATGAAATTTATGTTTCAATGTATGACGACGCTATATGTTTGAGCAGTCGGATAAAGTACAGAGGGTGATGTTTCTTTCAAAAAAAAAGAAAAAAGGCAAACCCTGTGGTGTGGTCAAGTTTGGTGTATTTTAACACTAGAATAAAGAGACGTTCACTCTGTAACGTGGGGGTAAACTTTACCACTGAAAATGAGAACGGATTGATATTTCACAGTTACGCTAGGGTTGTGATTCATCTGCATCATCTTGAGTCTAAATTCTGCAAATAAAATTTTTGTTTAACTCCAGTCTGAAACTTGTCTCTTCTGTATTTTGCCACTTAATTTTTTTTTTTAATATTTCAAGTATCTTAAAGCATTGATTCTCAACTGGTGGATTGCAAGACCCGTTTACAGAGGGTCGCAGCAGGCATTTGCTGGGGCAATACAATTTAAAAAAAAATAAATGCATGATATGTGCTTTTATTTTAAAGAAGGTTTGTTATTTTTTATATTTATTTTGAGTTTGTGGACAATCACTGAAGAAACAATTCATTCCATTAAAACTGATGAAGTAATCAAATGTAAAGCTAATTTTGTTGACACTTGAATCTTTTTGAATTGCGATTTTTTTTTTTAATTTAAGTTTGTGGATAAAAACCAAAAGTAACAATTTATTCCATATTGCACCGTTTGTTGTCATATTTGCACTTTTTGGTTTACATTTAACTTGGAATTTTTAATTGCCAGAATGAGTTACTGAATAAACTTTAAAAGTACACTTGCTAAAGTGTTCCTGAATGTTATGTAAATTAATTTGAAAGAAAAAAAATTTGTTTTAATTTGGGGGGGGTGGGCATGGCTTATCATCAAGGGGTGATGGTGGGTCCCGAAGCTAGACCAGTTGAGAAAGAACCACTGTCTCGTTTGAGTTCAGGGGCCACATTGAGGTACATTTGATGTGTAGTGGGCCAAACCGGTTTAATAATAACTAATATATAAAGAACAAATAATGTCAACAATAAACTTTTCTGTTTTAAAGTAAAAGAAAAAGTAAAATTATATGATGTAAACGTTTACATCTAAAAACTATCCTTTACGGTGGCCCTGAAGTGCAAAACACAACAACATTAAACAAAACAAAACAACATGCAGTTGCGTTTTCCGTTAATGTCGTAGTGTTTTCCGTTAATGTAGTTTTGTCTTGTCTTTAATTTTGTTGTGTTTTGTCTTTAATGTTGTAGTGTTTTGTCTTTTATGTTGTGTTGTTTTCAGTTTAATGTTGTGTTTTGCACTTCAGGGCCACCGTAATCCTTTAAAGCAAAGTGAATAAACACCAACAAACTGAAAAGTGTATTATTATTTTAAAGTGTAACAATGTTCTGCTTCAGTTTATCATTTGTAGCCGACAGATGACAGTGGATCTACAAATACACAAAATGTTGTTAAAACTGTACTTAACATCTCTTATGTCATTTCAGGTTGTTTATTATATTTGTTAACATATTTGAACATATTTCTTCAGGTTTTTCCCTGAAGAAAAACATGGTAATATGGTGAATATATTACCATGTATTCACTATAAAATACATGGTCATATTTGGAGTTGTGGGTATTTCTAGGTTATTATGGGATGTATTTTACTAGTTCTGACTCACCTGAATGTGGAACCAGAACTAATATTATTGTTCAAATCTTCAATGTCTTTAATATTGCACAGATTCATCTGAAGGGCCAGACTGGACCCTTAGGCCACAGGTGTCAAACGTGTGGCCCGGGGACCAAATCCAGCCCGCCAAAGGGTCCAGTCTGGCCCTTCAGATGAATCTGTGCAATGCTGAAATCACACTGAAAATATGAAAGATAA
>JAPTHA010000029.1:10220601-10232555 GCA_029814585.1 Gymnapogon annona
CAGAGGGTGGACCCACCTCATATTGAACCTATGGATTATATATATACAGAGGGTGGACCCCCCTCATATTGAACCTACGGATTAGGATGGATGGGGATGTCACTTAAATTCATATGAGACTCAAAGCAGGTGAGTGAATACTTTTGGTAATAAGAGTATCTGCTGTTGCTTTAACAAAGACTTTTCCATTCAAACAGACCTTGGTGCAGGATGAGCGTGCTTTGTCTGAAATGGGTCCCATTTGTCTGATTGTCAAAAAATGAACACAAATCCCAAAATGCAGCGGCCTGAAAAATAAATAATCCCTCCTCGACAGAAAAGGAACAAAGGGTGATAAAACTGAGTCGTAACAGATGGTTTGCACATTTAATGGCGTTAAAATGTACTGATTTGACTTGTTCAAACCGTCCAGAACTTACAGCGCCCTGAAAACGTTAAAACAGCGACATCTTCCACACGACGAGGCTCCAGTGACAAACCACAGTGCTGGCGTCTACAACTGCGATTTGGCATCTCTTCCACACGTACCTGTGAAAGAGGAAGGAGTCGCAGCGTTAGAAGGCAGGTGTCACCGAAGAAGTCGACAGTTGTGTGAACCTGGAGAAAATAACCTACTGGATGAAAAAAAAAAGTAGGATGTACTACAAGATATGAATCATTTCTAAAGTACATGGAAAATGTACCAGAAGATTAACCAGAGATTTAACAGAAAACTAACCACGTTGGTTCAACTCTATGTACCTGAGCGGGGCTTGTAGGACTGGAGGAGGTCAGAGGTCAACATGTCTCTATGTGACTCATGGCATTAGGTATTTATGTGTTTGTTTAGTTTTTTGTTTGCTTGTTTTGTTTGTTGTGCTTCACCTGCTGTTTGTTATTGTGCTGTTTGTTGCTGTTTGTTGTGTTGCTGTTTGTTGTTGTGCTGTTGTGTTGCTGTTTGTTGCTGTTTGTTGTCTTGCTGTTTGTTGTTGTGCTGTTGTTGTGCTGTTTGTTGTTGTTGTGCTCTTTGTTGTTGTGTTGCTGTTTGTTGTGATATTTATTTCTTGCTGTGTTGCTGTTTGTTGTGCTGTTGTTGTGTTGCTGTTTGTTGTTGTGCTGTTGTTGTGTTGCTGTTTGTTGTTGTGCTGTTTGTTGTTGCATTGCTGTTTGTTGTGTTGTGCTGTTTATTTCTTGTTGTGTTGCTGTTTGCTGTGTTGTTGTGCTGATTGTTGTTGTGTTGTTGTTGCTGTGCTGTTTGTTGCTTCTTGTTGTGCTGTTTGTTGCTTGTTGCGTTGCTGTTTGTTGTTGTTGTGTTGTTTGTTGTTGTTGTTGTGCTGTTTGTTGTTCTCCTGCTGTCTCTGACCCCGACAGTGTGGGTGTGGAGTTTAGTCTTATGGTGTCTGAATGTAGCTGTAATGTTGTCTAATGGAGAATCAAAAAAACTACGTTTTTAAAAAGAAGGAAGGAAGAAGTGTGACATAAAAACATTTCACGGCTCTGTGGATCTGCTTCATGCACAAATTCACCGCACGTGGATGATCGTGCAGTGAAATAGGAGGCGGGCAGGCATGCAGTGACAGGTGGAAATACAAAGGAAAGAGGAGAGAGAGGAGAGAGGGCAGGGCAGACGGACCGGGTGGAGCTGCTAGAGCAGTGCTGAGGAGTCTGAATCATGCTCACGGGAACAGATGGACTCCTGAATCCGCCTGTACTCCCGGTACTCCTGGCGGAGAGCGTTGAAGCGTGCCTCGCTGAGGGAGCGGCTGTACTGGCAGCGAGGTGGAGGACTGACTGGGGGAGATGGGCCTGGGGAAGGGCACGGCGGAGAGGAAAACGCATGGATGGGTGCATTGTGGGAAAACGCTCACAGTAATCACAGCACAAGGACACGAGATGAAAACATGCGGTGCAAAAATACATGGAGCCAAAACACTCAAGAGACGTGCAGCGTGACGGAACATCACAACAACAGCGGGTCGTCGTTACCTTCTTGGCGCTGGTCCCAGAGGCCACCGCTTTGATCAGGTTTCGCTTTCTGAACACCGTGTGACTGATCGCACCTGGTGGCCTCCAGGACCTCCATGTCCACACAGGCATCAGCAGAGTCCCATTCATAACTCTCATCTACTGATGTGTTCCTTCTAACGAGATACACAAAACACAGTTAACAGTGATCACGACAAACAAATTACTGCTATTTTGGCAACATCGTTAATAAATCCCTCCGACGACGAGAACCTCCGTTGTGTTTGGTTACTGCCCAGGTGTGGCGGCGTTTCACCTTTTGGCTCTTCTGTCAGGTGGCTCCTTTTCGGTTCTGTGTCGCTCGTTCTCCTCGGTGGTTTCCGGGGAGCTGAGCAGGGTGGGGGTGACGGACAGGGACTGGCGGAAGAGACCGGCACTTCCTCTTCCGCTACTTTGACTGGCGAAGCTGGCCCTGGTCCCGTCCCTGACCTCTCGGATTTCGGTCTCCCCTGCCCTCCCTACCACCCTCTCTGGTGGTCTGTGCATCTCTCCCTCCCTGGGCAGAGGGGGGGCATAGTAGGGCAAGGGCCAGCTGATGCCTCTGGGCAGGTAGGACCTTGGGGGTCCCCTCCTGGGCTCCATGGGTCTGGATCCTGGCCAGTGTTGGTACAGCGGCATGGAGGAAGGCATGGGGACGTATTTATGGGCGGTCCTTGGCAGATCGTGAAAGGTGGGAGACCACCTGGGGTATTCTGGGAAAACGGCAGCTTGTCTACGTGGATCAGAGGGTTCTAACATCGGGGAGACTGAGGTTTGTCTGGGTGGGTACATTGAAGTGAGGTAGGGAGGACTGGCTAAGGGTCTCTGTACGTGGTGAGGTCGCTCTAAGCTGCCCACGCTGACTCTTCTGATCGGGACATACTCCCTCCAGGCGGGACGTGGTCGAGGATGGGAAGACGGAGTGCGACCCAAACTGTAGGATTTCACCCTGACGTCTGGGTTGGGGAACTCGTCCCAATGATACGTTTCTGAAATGTAAGCTCGCGGGCTCTCAAAGTGTTCCCACCTCTGCGAGCCTAAGCTGATGGATTTCTTTAGAAAAGGGCGCCCTGTACCTGAGAGTGTTCTACAAGGCCCGATGCTTAGGGATTTTTTCAGAAATGGCACAGGAGCTTGACAAATTCGTGACGCTATGTTGTTCTTCCTACTGCCCTGAGAAGCGTGTCTTTGGGATGACTCTGATAAAGACTCACTACTATCTCTAACACTCTGGGGGTGCTTTGACATTATGTCTGCTACACCTCGAGCTGCACTAACCAAGGTGTGGGCTGACCTGGGTGCCAGTTGGGGATCAGGATTACCTGTGCTTTTGTTCTCGAGCCTAAGTTGTGTTTTCTCATTATAGAGTTGTTTGCTAGTCTTTTCTGGACCATGTGATGAATGTATTTCATCTGGAAATCGGACTCTGAGTGAGAGATCTCTACTCTCCACTTGGAGTGAGTGTCCATCACCTTGTTTTTCACCGGCACCAGTGCCTGCCTCTGCAGTGCTCATGGACCGTTCGCTCTGCTCAAAGCGAACTTCCTTTTGGTTTGTGTCTTTTACACGGTTTTCTATAACATGAACCTCCCAGTTTTGAGGGACTACATCTGGCTTTGCCACAGTTGAACCTCGTCCAGGACTGTCTGTGACTTCATCTTCTTCCACGGGTTCATCGACACTCATTTCAATGAAACCTGGAAGACTCAGGTATTCAAGAATTGCACTCGTCTGCACGGGTGACATTTTAGGAGACTGAGAGGTGGGTTTGGTCTTGAAGGACCCCGACATTCTGGGCACAGAAAATTGAGACTGGTCACTTTCAACCTCTTCCACCAGAGTCAATGTTGTAATAGGACTGGGACTGTCTGAGATCAGACATCTATCACTCCTCCTTGAACGTGTTCGTACACCCTCTCGCTCCATCTCCGAATAAAAGTCTGAACCTCTGTGGTTGTCCTGACGATGACATTCTCTGTCTTTCACTTTCGCCCCTTCGTAGGGTTCATAGGGTAAGGTGGAATAACTCGAGGGACTAGGATCCCTTGTGGATGTGTAATCCACTTCTACAGGTTGCTCAGGTCGACTATATGCCTGAGTTGGACTCCCCAGTCTCTCTGTGGTGAGTGGAGAACTTCTGGCAGCTGAATCCCGGGGTGGAGTGCTAGCATAAGCTGACAAACTCCTAAGCCTCCAAGTATCACCTGCGCCATGTTGTCTTTCCAGCAAATCCTCCTCGACTGTGAGCCTCCTGCACATATCTGCTCTTCTAGGAGGACTCATTGACCTGGCTCTCTCAGGTATTTCCAAACGTTCTGAGGTACCACCAGGGGACAGTAAGGGCAGGGACGTGTTCTGGGTGACTGGAGAACGGAATGAATCAAGAAGAAGAGAATCCCCCGTAGACATGTGAAGATTCAATGATCTGGGAGATGTGGCGTCCCTGGGAGTCTGTACAGGAATGAGATTGGTGAATGACGTAACAGGACTGATGTCCCAAAGTATGTGAGAGGTAGAGAGCCGATCCATGGGGCTGCTAGTGTTGCCAAAGTAACAAGCCTTCCTATAATCAGACACCCGACTGGTCTGACCAGAGGGCCTGTGTTTGTGTCTGACAGTAACTTCTTGTAGTTTCCATATCGGCTCTTCCTCTGACTTGGCAAGTTCTCTTTGAGGGTTTTTTGCTTTATCCAATTGACTTTGACTTCTCTGGCTGGTGGTGTAGTTCTTCAGCTCCTGCTCTATTTGTTCCCTTTCCTCCGCCAGTTGGACACACTTGTTAACGCTGTCCCTCTCCAGCTCACTATCAAGTTGTGAGAACTGAGTAATGTTGTTTGTCAGCTGACTCTCTTTCTCCATAGGCTGGTAAGCAGTGAGGGGTGATCTCTCTCTTTCTCTACTTCTCCAGGCCAAGCCCGGGAAAAGGTCTTCTGTGTGGCCTGGTATGCGGTGCCTCCTGACGGAATCTCTGGGTTTTCTTTCACTGTTGTCTGAATAGAAGCTGGCTTGTTCCAACAGAGCCTCTGAGCCTTGTTCATCATCAGAGTAAAAGCAACCGTGACGAGAGAAGTGTCTGGCCATTGCCCGCACTCTCCCCGGAGAGGAAGGAGGCCTGCTTAACTCTGGAACATCTACAGTAAGCGGGGAATCCTTTCTCTCATCCTTTTCAGAGCTAAGGATGCTTGACTTCGGGGAGTCCCTGAAGGACGTCCGATTGCTCCCTGAGCCACTTGCCTCCCCGTTACTTTGCAGGACATTCTTTTTGAGGTTTTTCTTGTCCGTGGGGCTTGAACCCTCCTGTAACGGTCGCACAATGAAGCGTCCATCTGGACCTCTGGAGATGGATTCCAGAGCAATTGGGGAAGGGGCCTGGGAGCCCAGGTGACTCTCAAACAGTGTGTAATGTGGTGGTGGAGATGAGTTGGACAGGAGCTGTTTTCGCTGGTCATGGTATTCACCACGACTGCCCTTCTCAAAAGATGACCGATCAGACTGTGAGGAAGAGGAGGTGGGGAAGAAGGGAAGTGGCGGACATAGCTTCAGCTTTAGAACACTGTCTGGACTCCGAGGTGGTGTGCGAGTTCTGGAAAAAAGAAATAGAAAGAAAAATAAAATTGTAAAAGTGCTTTATTAGAAATGGGATAATTAGATGCTGTGATGGTGTCACAAAGGACCTCACAGAATAATGAACATCAATCTATTCCAACAACCTATACATTAAGAGTAAGATTAATAAGATTTCCATCAATGTTGTTTAAAATGCATGGAATTACTTACTGTGGAGATGTACTCTTCTGGAAGGCAGCAGGTAAGTCTAGGAAAAAGGGAAATAAGTATGAAAAATGAATGAATGAATGAATTAACAGTTCATCACAACTGTGAAAAATCTTTGGTTAAAGCTGTGTATTTGTACCTCGTCGCCGCTTTCTGCGTTGGCGTCTCCTACGACTCATATAGCACGCTGTTACCAAGGACAGGATGATGGCCACAAACAGGAAGCACACCCCTGCGATCACACCAGCCAACAAGGGCTCAGGGACAACTTCCAAGAAGCTTGGTTGTAGGGGGTAAATCTCCATCCCTGTCATCAAACCAGTCATCAATGGTGGTTCATAAAAGTACAAAGGTAAAACCAACTATTTAAAATTACTTTTTCATAAATGGACAGAAGTCAAAAAAGTGATCCAGTCATAACAATGGAAGCTTAAGCAAAGCCACTCACCCATCGTGGATATATTCACAGAATCACTCGGAGCACTAAGGACTTTATTGCTGCAAGACATCATCCTCAGATCATAGCTGGAGTCCTGAAAGACCATTTTTTAAATCAAATTATTAAGTATTAAAATATAAACCACTCCACCTGTGAAAAGGGTTGTTTTGTTTCTTTCAAAGTAAAGTAGACCATAAACCATATGCAGTTCATGAAAGTAAAGTCAGAGAGAGGGGACAGCGGTATCTTTGAAAAGTGAGGAAGGAGCTACAGGAATTACGCTCTTTACCCGCAGCAGTCCTTGTACAAGCAGTTCACTCTGATTGGCACCAATACTGCTGCTGAGGATTACCCACTGGCCCCGATTCCTACGAGCTTGAAGCACATAACCAGTCAGCTGATATGAAAGGGTCTCAGGAGGCGACCACTGCAGAAGAACACCCTGACTGGTCTGGTTGGCTGACAGGAGTCCGGGAGGATCCAGAGGTGACGGAGGTGGTGGTTCTGTTGGCACAGCTGATAAAGACAAACACATAACAACCACAAATTAAGATCAGATGTCGTTAATGGGTGAAAAGAAAACCTTATAATGCGTATTGTCACAAGTACACACCCAAGGTCCGCACAGAAACAATTTCACTGAAAGGCCCGGAGCCAACTTTATTCTGAGGTAGGACACTAAACTGGTAACTGGTGCCAGCAAAAAGCCCTGTTACCAGCAGATAGGTTTTTGATGTTGGCACTGGCAGAGATGCCCATTCATATTTCCCTCTTGATGTCTGTTTGACCCTAGAAATAATGGAATAAAAAGAAATACTTAAAAAGTCAACATCAAAACACAGATTTAGATCATAAATTGTCATCTGGATAGTTCTAATCTAAACTAATCTAGTTCAATGACAGTTCCATGGCAGAACTGTTGTGTGTTTCCTACCAAACAGTAAACTTCTGGATGTAACCACCATCAAATCCAGGCACCCATGACACATTGGCTTGGTTCATCTCAGTGTTGACAGATACTGAGGATACACCATGAGGGCTAGTCCCTGAGGAAGAAATACATTTGACATGTTAATACGTGTAAAGTTGAGTAGAAAAGGTCTTCAGTTTGCCATCATGAAGTGATGTGCATGAATATGGCTGGTCCACTTACCCAGAACCATCACCACAGTCCCTGCACTGACAGTGACAACGTGGTTAGTAGCCAGACACTCCCAGCCCCCATGGTGGTCTTTACTGACGGGCTGCAGGAGCAGGGAGCCATTAGCCAGCACAGTGTAAGCAGAACGAGGAGTTGGGCCAATCTGTAAAGAAAAATACATTTGAATGGTTAAAAAATGAAAAAAGGAGACTAAGTAAGTAACTCCTCTACAGTTTAGCATTGGACTTGAACCGTCAAATGGCACATGACTGGTATTTTCCACCAAGCATGGTAATAAAAAGATTGCTTTCTTTCTGGGGGACTGATACAAAATACAGGCATCAGGAAAAAATTCTGCAGTGATATTTAAAGCCATGGATCAGAAGAATTCCATTCTGACTTTGAATCTAAAAGGAACAAAGTGAGAGCCTATGGAAAGGTTACTAGGAATGTATGGAACTGAGAATCCACAGACAATGAGAGGTTCAACACGAGCACAATGTCTACACTTCAGTGTTGAGAATCTCTCCCTATACCTTGCTCCATGTTACGTTTGGAGGGGGGTCTCCAGTAGCCTCACAGGGGATCATCAACGCTCTGCCCACCTCCTGGAGATATTCAGGTTGAGGGAGCACTTGAAACGATGGTGGATCCTGAAGGATGGAAAGACAATATTTAGCAGATGATAACTGAATGTATTCATTGGATTGTCTGTATAAACTGGCCGGCATGCCTTACCTGCAGAATGACCTTGGTGGGTTCAGACTGGCCCATAGTGCCATAACTGTTATAGGCAGTACACGTGTACATACCCACAGCATTATCATTGGCCGTGGCAATAAAAACAGAACCCTCTGAATTCACCATCCAACCTGGAAACTGGAGAACACAAAATACATAGAAATATTGAGATTCACATAACTCAGGGAATGAGTGAGCAAGTTCATTAAAAAAATCCTCCAAATATATAAGTTACATTGTCAAAATTGAGATTGTTCCCATCTTTGGTCCAGTTGACATAGAGCACAGGGGGATCGGCCTGGACTGGGCAGGTGATGAGTCCCTCCATCCCAGCAGGCAAAAAAGTTTCCCTAGGCATTCGGCCAACCCGAGCAGGATCTAAAGAGACAAAGTAGTGGAATTGATGTCAACAAAGACCTTGACAAATTCATATATGTACAGCAGATTGAACAGGTTTAGAGTTTAAACAGACACTGACTGTAATAGTAGACTAAACCCTTACGTTTTACTTTCAGATGTGCGGAGGCTGAGGGTGGGCTAAGTATCCCATTAGTTGGGATGCAGGTGTAATTGCCAGCATCTTCTGGAATAAGATTTGGTATAAGAAGTGTTCCATCCACCAAAACCTTCACTCGAGATTTTAATGACCTGGAATAAAAAAGGTACGCATTTTAATCAGGGGTATAACAGACTTATGACAAATCCATTGTTGTAGATTAAATAAACTATAATACTTCATGAAATATATACAGAACCTAGAAAAGATGTTATTACCGATTGGTGCTGTTACTCATCTGCAAGTCATATATTACCTCGGCTTGATGCAAAATGTATACTGAAATGCTTAACATTTAGCTACATGGACCATATTCTGAACTCTGATCTAAACTCACTCAATATGGTAAACGTTCTGTCCTTGTTTCATCCACTCATAGGTGAGGTTAGAAGGGTAAGCATCAGCCTGGCACTGCAGAAGGGCATCCTGGGACATGTTCAGAGTGGTGTCCTCTGGAGAGATGATGATGATTGGAGGACCTAATAAACAAAGTGGAAGAAAAGAGAAGTCAGTCTGATGTAGATGTCTTTTGGTAGTGATGTAGTCATGCTGAGGATCAATGAAACACCGTTGACTGTTGGCGCCGTCTTCGAAAGTCATAGAAATGACAAAGGTCAGCCTGTAGATGGCAGCACAGACTTGTGCTCGATTAATTTTAGAGCGGACTAACAAAATAATCTGAGGACAGGAATTGTAAAACAGTTCATTCCCATTGTCAGAAAAAACGTGCTCCTTTCAAAACATAGTGATAGAGCAGCGAGCACATCAAAACACATGGCTAAGAAAATCATTTTTTTCACTGATGACTGACAGCTTAATACAGACCTTTGACCTGCAGCTGTGTAGAGTGGGTCAGGTTCCCCTCAGAGTTGGACACGTGACACTTGTACACTCCTGAAATATTTCGTGTGACGGAGGCCAAAGACAAGGTACCATTGAGCACCTAAAATGAGGCACAGGTAAGAGGGTCAAAGAGTTGGAGGAAACAACTACGCTGCAGTAAACTAATATCAAAGCTACATAAAATGCTAATTTTAAAGCATCTCATTAAAATACTGCAAATGCCATCTGCTAAAGCGCCTCACTTTTATTTTCGCATGTTTCTCAATCAGCCTCTCATCTTTATGCCAAACAACAGTTGGTCGAGGGTTGCCATGGGCTCCACAGCTGAGTGTCAGCGAGTCGCCGAGCAGAACTTCAACAAAAGTTGGAGGTGTTTTGATAAACACAGGTGGAGCTAAAACAAAGACAACAAATGATTATTTATATATTCAAAAGAGATTTAAAAAAAAAACAAACAATTGAAGTACCAAGCTGATATACAGCATAAGAGGAGTCAATCCTAAAAGTGCGAAAATCCTCAATAAATATTACCATGAATCAAGAACAAAAATTATTAATGCCAGATGACATTTGGTATGGCTTAATATTAAATGGAGGCAAATTAAATGGTAACATTTGTTTAGCACCATCAACCGGTTAGGAAAATGAAATTTTCAATTGCAGTTAATGAACGATTCCTTTAAACCACACATACCACTACAAAAACAAGAAAATATGTGTTTAGACATAGCATTTTAATCCATAAATGCAACATACTGTGGGTCGAATGGTACTGCATGGAGTTACTGTAGCAGTTGACAAATGTACTGGAAATTTTATGCTGAAAAGGAGCTTTGTGATTAAATGTTGCATCTTTCTAGATTTTATGTGATGGTCATTTAACTAAAAGCACAGCATGTGTGATACAATGTTTCAGCGTTTGTCCCATTCTCTTTAGTCGACATAAAATAGTTACACTAAGGCCATCTTTCACATTGGTTTTGCAAAGGAAACACAAAGACCACATGTGACCACAGTATGCAAAAAAACATTACATAGATCCCCTGATGCACTAAAATAACACCCATGAAATTCATCTTTCCGGGGCCTTCTGTGTACCAGCCAGGCCCCATACTGTGCTTGTTCTAAAATGAGGACAGTGTCCATGTTGAGCAATGAAAAGACCAGTTCCTCGGTCACCAAACCCTGCGGTGCTGCACCTGTGATGGAGAGAAAGGTCCATGTGCCGTTTTGAAAGTCATCTTTTTTGCTGTCCAGGAGCAGGATGCGACACTCAAACCATCCCTCGTCCTCCAGGGTCAGCCGTTCTACCAGCAGAGAGGCACCTTGGGTCAGGGACACACGGCCTGTGTGAGGAGGGGGCGACAAACACGCAGAGAGGCTCAGCACACAGTCAAACAGGCAGAGTCAGCACATACAGGAAGAGGGCGTATTATGGAGAGGACACCGGCATCCAGTGTCACAAAGGCCAGAGTCTTCACAGCTGAAAATCCAATGAATACTATGAAGACTGCGGTAATTATAAACAAAGTCTAAAATGATGAAAATAGTGGCAAGTGAATAAGTAACTAAGACGTGACACAAGTAGGCCCGAGTGCAAAGGCATGAATCATTCATGTGATGATTATAATGAGCTAGATTACAGATGAGAATGCTCTCCTGTCATTAAGGGTTTGGCTGACTCGGATCATCATGCCAGGAATACTTGGAAGGCAGCTTCATACAATCTCTGAAATAGCAGAAGGGTTTGGGCCATATCTGTCGTCCTGGTTTTATATTTCATTTCTAAAATGTATGAAATGCAAATTCATTTCTTCTTTCTATTCAGTACAGAGGTTGATCATTCAGAGCACAACATGCAAGGGGAATATTGAGCTTATGTACCCGTAAAAAGACACACACCTTTCGACCACACCATTTGACCTGGCAGTGTTGTCCCTTGCAGAGGTTTTTTCGGGGGTGTGTGTGTGTGTGAAACTGTGGACTATCCATGTGGTCACATTTCCACCGAACCCTGAAATCTGCCAACTAGGGATTCTAAACTCAAAGTGTCAAGTATACCACCAAACTGACAGAAATTCTGTTGACAATCACTAAGAAATGTAGAAATTGGAAATTACATGCCATACTTCCAATCTGGATGTGGTTGAAGAAGTCAACAGTTGTGTGAACCAGGAGAAAATAACCAACTGGATAAATTAAAAAAACATTAAAAAAAAAACAAGATGGGAAATTTACCAGCACACCATGTTGGTCCAGCTCTATATACCTGAGCAGGGCTTGTAGAACTTAGGAGGTGTGAGGCATATGTCTCTCTGTGTGGTTAACTACACAGAGGGGTAGTTGGGTTTTTTTTAATGTTGTCTCTGATCCTGTCACTGTGAGCTGTCATGTAGTGTATGAATGTTGTCTCGTAGTGTATGAATGTAACTGTAATATTGTCTAATGAAAAAGCTAAACAAAATATTAAAAAAAGA
>JAPTHA010000029.1:10232655-10255050 GCA_029814585.1 Gymnapogon annona
ATAGATAGATAGATAGATAGATAGATAGATAGATAGATAGATAGATAGATAACCATCAATACCATCAACCATCAATACAATGTAATATGTTCCTTGTGCGTAGTTATAACACACACACACACACACATATATATATATATATATATATATATATATAACATTGTGTATAGCTGGAAAAGGAGTGAGGAAAAGAAAAACATATATGATCCTACTCCCTCTTCTCATTTATACAACACAAGGCACAGCGTATGGCACCTTAATGATAATTTAAATCTTTATGAAGTCCTAATAATGAAAAAAACAGGAGAACAATACATTAGGAAAACTGTTGTCTATTACACTCAGTACCTCCATCCAACTGATCAACGATTTATAATACAATGCAATTCAAGAATTCAACAAGTATAAACCAACAATGATAATACAACTGACACACATCAGTAATGATAATAGAACTGACGCTCACCAATAAAGATAACATAACTGACACAGACCAATAAAATTAATATTAAAATTATTGAATTTACAATTCTGCATTTAATATCTTAAAGTGTTCATTAAAATAAATTAAATTTGACACAATAGATCTGAAGTTATGTTGACCTACAGCTGTTGGTTATACTGTGGTTAATTGTCCAAAATAGTGTTTGAAATACGTTATCACGAACTTTTCAACCCTTATTTTGAAATGACTCAGAGCAGTGGGCAAATAAATTAAGTAAATAAATCAGTTTTCCTAAATTATTGACATCGCCAATTTTTGCGAATATGGCCATGAAATGAGTGTTCACTTCTGTTGTCATTAGTCTTAAAAGGGTCCGTAGGAATTCAGCTGAGTCAGATCATGCCAAGCCTCGAGGGGTGCTGGTCCACAGCAGACGAAAGGATGGTATGACATCAGTGGGGCAATGTCGGTAGGATGAAGTCATTGATGATGGAGGGTCCGGCCCACACCCAGGAAAATCCAGGCAAAATCCTACAAAGACTTAAAAGCAGAGGGACTCCGGCCAAGAAGTCAAATCAGTAACAAAGACAAAGTGACGGGGAAGTGGTCACTGAGCATCAGACAGGAGGAGAAGGTAGGAAGAGCTTGTGTTGTGGGGAAGGTTCGAAAGGAGTGGGTCAGAGGGTAATGGCAGAGGAGAGAGCAGACTGCGGGAGGAGCAGAGAGGAGTTGGGTGTCATTGAATGAAGGCTTGACGTTGTCGCAGACTCGAGTCAAACGCCCTCCGTCAAACCTGTAGGAACTCCAATGCATCGTCAAGTCAAACTCCTCATCCAGTTGTATTCTGTATTCCGCGAGTGTTTGCTGTGATACAGTGCTGTAGTCAGCAGCTGCAGACACCCGAGGAACAGGGAGGGTTGCTTGTGGACAAGATTAGACAGGTATCGCCCAATTTTACACATTTTATGCATTATTAATGCTTCAGTACTGGAGGAACTTTCTGGTCCATTTTGTGAACAGTTATTTGTTGTTGTTGGGTTTTTGTTGCTGTCGAATTCCAGAGGTGCCCCCCTTCAATCTCCAGCCTTTAAAAGACAGGAAGACACATGGAGGGGGCGATACACGTTGCTCATACCAGGCCAAAGCAGTTTGAAAATAAACAGTCGTTCTTGTTTTCCTCTTGGATTTGAAACTCGTGGATTCAAACTGACCACATTCTTTCCTCTACGCAAAACTGTAAAACAACAGTGAAACTGATAGACGGCACTGCTGTTATTTCACCTTAAATTTGAGCAGGACCAAACACTGTGAGGTTTCTTTAATGCCCTGCCACCTTGCAGCAACAATATCACAAGAAACACAATATGCTCACTATTCACACTGGTTTCCCTCTAGACAGCAGCGTCTGGAACCGAGCCTCCGAGGTATGAAATTCATTTAACTCTATACGCGGCCTTAAGACAAGGCTGAACACATGCTGGGAGTAAAGACAGACAACAATGGCTAACAATTAACCCTGCATTCCTGACTGGGGCTGTTGCTGTGCTTAATAGCCAGGTTTAATGATTGACTGACCTCCCAAAAGACAGACTAGTATTTGATGGGCGGTGTTCACTCTGGGGCTCCATAAAATGAATGCCTCTGGTTTCAGGTCAGCATCTTTCAAACAACTGGGCAGGGCTGCGAGAGAGGAAACGTGCATACCCATGATAACAGGTATGAGGATAACTTTAGGCATTTTCTCTTATCTCATTACAGGGGGGATCCTCCCTGTGCTGCCTATTTCCTTTTCAGTTTTTCCAACTGGGCACGGAATTAGTGCAAGCTTAGAGGAAAAACTCTTCCGCGTGCAAAATCATGCAAACCCTCTTTAGCATACTCTTAATCTCTGCGCTGTTAAATATTGTAGAGGACCTTAGTAACAGCACCTTTTGTTCTATATTGAAGATATAATAAAATCCAGATTAGAACAACCCACTTAAGGACCATGTGGCCTGGCGGGTTAAGAAGCACGTGGGTCTGTGTACATGTTGATTTTCAAAATTTGGTGTGTGCCCTGCCCCCTGGATCTCCACAGGGGGATTCTGGTTTCACTGTGAACACTTAACCCTTTCCCATAGCCTCCCTCTTGTCCATCACTACAAAGAGACAGCAGCCCCCACTCCTCATTCTCTCAGGTTACCATAGTGATGAGACTGAGAAAGGCCCGGCTGTGGGGTTTGATTTGAATTCAGTTGCTGTAGAAACGCGCCGTGACAAAACACGGGTAAGGGAGGGTCGATTCAGAAGGGGGTGGGGTCCTACTGTCAGATTTGAAAAATTACAAGGATGAAAACAACATGTTTAGGTTTAAAACCAGCCTTGTGTCACATCCAGCAGCACTGAAGGCAAGACGAGGAATAAGAGAAATGAGCGAAAGGCAGAAACATAGGGGACTTTGTTTTCCTTTCAGCGTATAGACAGACAAAAGGTTGGCGCTGGGTGACAAATGTTGCTTTATTTAAATGTGAATGTTGTATCCTGGACTTGAACTCTCAAATGGCAAATGGCAGGTGTTTTTCGCAAAGCACGGTAACAAAAAAAGACTGTTTTCCCTTCTGGTGGCCACATACAAAGTACAGGTATCTGAAAAAATATTGTGATATTTCCAACAGTGTGATCCAAAACGAATTGAGTGAGAGGTTATGGAAAGGTTACCCGGAATGTGGTCATTGAGAATCCACTGACAACCAATGAGAGGTTGACCTTCCTGACCTCTGTCCTCCATAACTCCCAAGCAGACACATTCATCACTCTTCCTAGTTCAACACGAGCACAATGTCCAAAAGGTCTTCTTCAAGAGCCACACATTATTACAGAGAATGCGTGAAACAATAGCTGCTGCTCCTTTCTCGTGTCTACACTCCTCCTCCTCCTCCATCCCCTCCTCCTCGCTGTTTTTTCTCCAGCAGCTATCACATGACAGCACAGTCTACCTTAAAATGAGCCTTGTTCCAACAGGTCGAACTGCAGTGCAGCCAAGGGTAGAGAATGGAAAGGCTAATCCACTGGGTCTGTGTGAACCTCTAAGACGCGCCCTCTTCATATTAGTGAGAGTCAGGTTCTCGCCCGGTGGGTGGCATGTTAGGAATAACCCGGCTTCTGAGTTGTGCCGCTGGCTTAGAGCTGGCCTTGTCTCACAGTTTGTGATCTCCTTTATTTTAATGGACAATGATGAGGCCTTTAGTGCAAGTGAAACCACGGCAATGAAACTGAATAGCAGTACTTACACGACACATTGTATGCACATAATTCTTGTGCCACAGTTAAGATTTTCTTTGCACGCATTGTAGCAATGTATTTTTCATGGTTTTGTGGTTACTACATTTCTGGGAAAAGAGTTTTTAATTACGGCAAAAAAAATGGCTCAACATGTTATTTTTGCAGTGGTTCCCACTATGACTTACTGAAGACACGTAAGCGGGGTATAGTGAAATAATGTGAGATACAATAGCAGCAGTAACTATGGAGTTGTTTGGAGAAGCATCAGCGTTGCTTTTCTTTGTCCATCCGTATGTGCATAAGAGAGCCGGGTAGAGGTGCATTGTGGGATGTGTTTTGATTTGAATACAATCATAAGTCTGGGACCGGCCCCCTGCCTCTGACAGCTCACCCCTCCCATTCCCCCAAATTTCTCTCTTCAATCCTCCTGTCTCTCTAATCAGTTTAACCCTCTTATGAATAGCTCTTTGTTGTGAGATAGATTACAGTTAACTCTGTCCCTCTCACTCTATCCGGCTGTGTTAACCCCTGCGCCAGCAAACACCACTCACGTGCCAAAACTCGCAATATCTGCAACTCAGCTTGCCATAGACATTATCCCTCTTACTTGGCCAAAGAGCAAGATATTATTGTTATATGGTTTAAAAGTTGGGGCAACAACCGAGATGCGTTTGGTCAGATCTCTCCTTTCTGATACATAAGGTCCAACGTTGTTTTTTGTGACACAGATGCAGGAAAAAACAAACAATAGAGAATCCTTATCATTTGATGTGATTGCAGAAATAAAAGCTAACCTACATGAGTTCATTATGTAATCTTGCAACAGTGGAAACATTATATAAGTTGACCACAAACATCCTCTGAGTTCAGACAGGAAAGACACTTAGACTCTATCCCTATGGAGAATGGTATTTATTATTAGTACCTACACACAATACAGACCTGAAACTGAACCCATGACCCTTATGAATTGGCCCTATTACACACCTCAGGCATGAAGTTACAGAGCCTTTGTAATAGCCTCTTCTTTAAACTGATAGACGTAATATTCCCAAGCTGCGGCCATCTAGTCTGCTTTCATTGTGTCACTGTTGTGGTATTCTGGTCTACTTGCAGCTGAAAAACTGGTTGGTTATGAATAGAGGTAAGTTTGAGCCTTTCATTTCTCTTTTAGAAATATCAAACAGATCTGTATTTGCAAAAGCAGATGCTCGATCTTAAATTCCACTAGAGGTGAATGAGAAAGTGACAGGTTACAGGGTTCAAGATTTGTGAGTGTGTGTTCAATTCAAAGGTGTCCACACATGTATGTTGTGTGTTGCATGTTTGCGGTGAATGTAAGTATTAACTTATTGAATTTTCAGAGGTCATACTAAGCGTGATGTGGCCCTGCTGAGATCTCCATTGTCGCCCTGGCCTCAGGTCGCCGTACCCTCTTCACAGTCTCTATTGATTTACTTCAGGCCACACGATACATTTGATCTAAACCTACAGCAGTAAATGATACTGACACCACAAGACTTAAACAATTTTCTCTACTGAGAGAGCTGAAACAGACTACAAAATGTGTCAGTCAGAATATATCCGGCCGTTTCCTCTTTGTTGTACGTTGACTCATGTTCAGCCCTGCAGGGTATTATGGGTGTGAAACATTGAGGAAGAAGGATGAGGGGCTACTAATACCTTCTTGATTCACTTTAAACACATGAGAGAAGCTCTTAAAAGACCCAGACAGGCTGATGTCTCAGGGTCGACAGAAGGACATTGCAATGTAATCATGACACTATTCAAATACAGAATGTAATCTCAACTACACCTGATACCATATCAAAAATTGTTGGTTTAATGGACGGCTGATATACTCATCTAAGATATTGCAAGCTCTTGCACTTTCATCTCAGCGTCTAAAAATGGCTTGCAGCGTAAGTGAGCATGAGTAAAAACAGTAGACCAAGGACAGTTAGTATGATTTATTTTGCCTATTAAAGTGTGCTATCTGAAAACTGAAAGACACTAAAAATGTATTATTTAATTCAATATGCTATATTCACTTCAGCTCAGCCCAGCACAGTTCTCTGCTAAACCCATAATTCATATTCTTAATCTCAAAACAGGGTCCTGATCTTAAACCTTTCTGTCTAATTTATCTCTGCTCTCTTGTTCCACATCTCTGACAAGCTGAGACAAAGATCAGGAAATGGTCTTTCTACTTGACAGTACTGTGGTTAAATATGAAATCCCCCAGCATTTTAATTTGAGGGTAGAATACATTAGAACCACCGCACTGACATGCTTCACATGCTGCCATCTGCCTCCAGTTGGGAGGGGAGATATGAGGATCTGAAGCAGACAGGGTAAATAACCCCTTACCAGACAACTACACAGGGCGCGGATATGGCAAAACATGAGGACACCACACACGCTCACGTCACTGCAATTTTGTTTACTTCATTATGGCTGCTTGCGCATCAGATGACTGCCTCAAAACAATGACGTGGTTAACGGCCTACAGGAGGGTCAACACAGTTGTTTGTGGCTCACCCCTGTAAACCAGCCATCAGTTGGTTCTTGAAGCAAATGTACATCTATGTGCCTTGGAATGTTTTTATTCAATTGCAGTTTACGACATTTCGTTGCCAGACCCACTGTGTGTGCAATGACAATAAAGGAAATCTAAGTCTAAGTTAGTATGCAAGATTTTTATCAACTAACTGACTAATCACTTTGTTTAATCTTTACAGTGCGGTCATTTAATTGATTAGTTGACACAGAAGTAATCGCAATCTTTTTACAAGACACTGTTAAAAATAAACAATAAAATAATCAAATTTGTTGGGCTTTTAAATGAGGGGTTCTGTACATTTCATTGACCCAGATGGGACAGTATGTAATTTTGTCCTAGTAGTCCTGCTGTGTTTGGAAAAGCAAGGGGAGGTTGTGATACCCCTCTTTGTCTTTTGTCCTCTCGTAGACAATGACAGGATTATAGGGGACCAGCAAGAAAACTCACATTATTCCCAATGCTTCATCTATCCTCCTTCTAGCAAAACAATCTCCCCTTACTGGGTCACCCCTCAGCATACTAATAAAACACTGTCATCAGACCACCAAGCCCCCACCTACATTCTTAATCCCCCCTATGTGCTGTGCTACTGGTACCCCCCCCTCCCCTTCTCTTGCACTCAGCTTCCCCAACCCCCTTTAACGGTGTCCATTAAAACCCATCTACTCTTGCTCTTCCCCTGGTTCCTTCTCTACTACTGCAGTCTGGAAACACAGACTGAACACCCACAGTAATTACAGGGATTTAGGTTGGATGGATTACTTATTTGGGGTACTGTTTCATCCAAACCTCCCCTCCCCTACTCTTCATAACTACCGGTGTAAAATTGTTATGCCTACCTCTCCTAGGACAGGAAAGATGTAATCAGGGCAAGAGAAATTACTCAAAGCAACCACACAGACATCCCCCCTTATACCTATGACTGCGGATTTAGAATCAGGTGAAACATGTGTTTAATGCACAGATTGGGATTTGTGTGCCGTCACCACTCCTAAAGCAATGGACAACAGATGGAATAAAATCAAGGGCCCAAAGCAAGAAAAAGGGTTCGAGTAAGATATGCTGTGAGAGCAACGAGTTGATCACCAACTTCCCGGAAAGAGTGTGTGACTGAACTTCTCTGAAGATCTCTTACCTTTGTAGTTTGGATGAACACGAGGAGCATACACTCCAAATTTAATGAGGATGGGAACATTGTAACCGAGGCGCACCCACTCCACCACATGCAAAGGGAAGAGGTTAGGGGTGGTGGCTCCTTGGGAAGTCGGCATAAGACTGCAGGTCAGCTCTGCAGAGTCCCCCTCTCTGGCGTGAACCAGTGATGCCGCACCCTGACACGTCCCTGTAAAGACAACAATGTATGACAATGATACGGTGCTTAGACAGTTTCTAGAAGACACACGAGGCAGTAACAGTAAAGACATGAATCAATAAACCAAGGACTGATACGCTCTATGAAATATGGGCAGTTTAAAGAGAGTTATGGCAGCCAGTGCAACCAGATTAACCTCTGTGGAATTTTTTTGGTCAACTCAGAGTGAGAGGAGGAGAGGGAGAAGAAGAAAACAAAAATGCATGGGCAGCAAAACATGGAAAAATTAGAAAGAGCAGAAACAATAATTAATCCCTTAATCCTCCTGTTTTAACATCAGTAAATGTTGTTTGTAAAACTTTGTCTATCAGAGCACATGCAAAACAATGTGCCATTTGGTAAGAAGATCGTATAACAGTAAAGCCTGCAAACACACTGCAATCCCATTAGTGACACCTGGAGAGGTCTCTCATCTCATCTCCTCTCTGTTTCTGCCATGTGCTCATGTCGCTGTGTGTGCTGCTGGGTGCCCGTGTTTGCTCTACTACTCATCTGGCCTAGTGATTACTTTAATCTCAGGAAGGGGGGGTCGGTGGTGATACTCTGATGCAGGGCGGCAAGGCCCTCTGTGCCGACTCCAGCCGACCTCCCACCACCCCCTGGGGTCCACACATGGTCTGTCAACCAGTACAATCAATCTTGCCACCCCTCCCTACAAACACACGCACACAGATATAGAAGTGTGCCTTAGGGTGGGGGTTGCATAAATCCCAGATTGATCTAAATCCACAACCACCAGATATTATTTAAGTTGGATTTTTGGCCCCATTCTCTCTTGTCTACTAATGTTTACACCCCTCCTCCTCTCTGCTCTCCAAAGGCCTGTGCAGTGGGAGTGATTCCAGTGCATGTGCACTGCAACATATGTCAACCACTACACAATGACATAGAAGAACAATAGACATATTGCAGGTCGTGTTTGGCGCAGGTAAACAATGAACTTTTGGTGAAGCAATCACAAGACAAATGAAGTAACAGAGGAACCCAACCAGTTTTGTAACAAAAGGAGAAGTCCCATGATAAGAGTCATGTGAAAAACAAACAATCAAAATAGCCAGAGTGTGACTTTCATAAATAAAGATGTAAATCACTTTGCATATAATGTGCAATTATGAATAAATAGCACCTTTAAAATAATAAAGAATGAGATTCCAAGACTTTAAACTGTTTAAACAGAGACATATAAAATCAAATTATCATCATAACCAGGGGCAAATGTGATCTGACTTTCATTAGTGTAGTGACAACAATGTACTGCTGAGAATTAACTGCTCAACAAAGACAAATGATGTATATGTGGCTGTGTTTGCACCTGCATACTTACATAGCAGACAGACAGCGACAGCAGTGATGACAGCCTGAAGCCACCGTCTCTCCAGTCCCATGGCCGTGGGTCACACTCCTTCACATATCTCCCATCCTGAAAGAAAAGGTCACACGTCCCATTTACTCTTTGGCTGACTACTACCGTCTATGGTTGGACAAGGACATCCACCACATCTCCTCTCATACAAGCGTAATCCATAAAGTTAACATCAATTCATAATCCAAAAACTACACAAAAATTCCACATTTTTGTTGACTAATAAGTGTATTCTTTGAAAACACTTTATTTGCCAGAAAATTGCATGTCTGAGCCGCGGTTGGATTAAGGCAAATAAGCTATTCCAGCAAATGCTACAAATAGGCAGTGTGCCATGGGATTGCTATGTACATGCAGCAGGAGTTTGCCCACATCATGTTTATGTCTGTGTGTTTAGAGTCTGTCCAGATGGAAAACCTGTAGAAGGCTCTAAAGTGCATCAAGATTAACCTAATGCTTGACATTGGTTCCGCTCATCCAGAAGGTCTTGTCTTAAAATAAACAAGTCAATAACAAGTGCAGGACACAATAACGAAAAGGTCCATCAATTCCAATCCTAGTGTTGTTTGATTACCAGTGCTTGGAAAAAGTACTTAAATGTAATAAACGCTCTACACATTCAACATAAATATAATATATATCACATATATCACAATATAATATCATAAATACTTGATTTGATTCATTGAGTAACACATATTTAACATAATTAAGTTATTTTTAACATGTTTCACATTTTCATTCGACATTCTTGGCAAAATGTGAGGGTCACTTCTTTTGAGGCTATTACAAGTTTTCCAAACCATAGATCTTGAAGTCTGTAGACAAGTTCATTAGGAAGGAGTCAAAAGTACTTAAACCCACTCAGTTCAAAAACCTAATCAATTTTTAAACAAGAATGAATAGATTACTTCATGAAAATGATCATGAGTCAGAGCTCTAGTTAGAGATCACATGTAGACATGTTAACTCAAATGGACTTTTCTCCACGTATTGTATTTCAAGACCTACTCACAGGAAAATTACACATGCACTAGTCATAAAATATAATCTCCTAACAAGACCCTTAAACCCAGCTTATCTTCAGGCACATTCTATGATGTCTTTGCAGTCTGAAAGATGACAGCAGCTGCAACACCTTGTGTTACCCTCCTCCTTAAATTGGATTGGAGGCACAAGTTTAAGTTGGTGTTGCTATTAAATATAATAGAGGACCCTCTCCGACAAAGACACTCTATTCAGTAGCCTTAATACCCGCTTATTACTTCAAGTTCATCTAACGTGAGAAGGGGGCTATTCTTAGAAGGCAGGGAGGTGTTGGATATTAGCTGCTAATATGAACAGGTGTGCTGCATGCACAGTACAAGCAACTCGAGGGATTTAGTATCTCATTGGCAATGTTAATACTTGAGAAAACAAACAAACTAGAATAGAGCAGGAGATAGATAAATCAACATGAGCATATGGTAATAAATATGTTGTACCAGCAAGGAAGCATTATATTTTCTTGCAGAGGGAAAAAAAAAGCTACAAATTGCATTAAACACATATGGGAGAAAATAAAAAGTTCAGAAATAGGAGAGATTAAAAGTGCAAAAATATCAACTAAAGATTGTAGTTTTACTTAGTCACCCCGATTACCACAAAATAGCGTCAATTCCTCCGTAGTAGCATGACAATAAACACTACTTTAAAAATGGATTACAAAAGTAAAGACATTAATCTTTTCAATATGGTTTTTGCATTGCGCCTAGCGAGAAAAACATAGTGATTGTATCACAGCACGATCTTGGCTACCATCTTCACAAGCATTCCAAGACATGGCGGTAAAAGTGTTCACATCATTAATCTGAAATTCTAGCACACATAAATAGACCTCGCCTGACTTTTTGACAGCCTGGAGAGAAAAGAAATGCTTCGTCGCTCTTGCCTACTGTTACAGTCATCTGCTTCCCTCTCAAAAGCGCATGACAGACTTGTGAGAACAGACAGACAGGGTTGTGCCCGCAGAGCCAGTATATTACAGAGGAAGCCTGAAGGGGATTTGTGTGCAGGTGCAGGAGTAGGCAGAAGACAACCAGGTTATTTCCTCAGGCAGCAGAGCAAAGCAAAGCCAGGGGATGTTTTCTCGACGTGTACAGTGAGGCCTGAGAGAAAACAGTCAGAACGACTCTGAAACAGATCTAAAAACAGACAGCTCAACTGACAGGCCGTTCCTTTCGCAATCTACCTCACCTAAAATGTGTCATTAATACTATAATTGGATTACTAACAACATTCATCGGTCTTTTAACAGAGAGGTAACGCCACTGTACAGGTCATGAGCAGTGATAGGGTTTACACCTACTTACTAATCTACTCAGAAGGGTGTTTCAGGGGAGGTTGATATAATTACCCCACAGAAAGTAATGCCATTAAGGGACTGGACGCATGATATCATTTCTTTTAAACTAATGCAAATTGTGATGTTACTGGGATTCAATGTGTGGTACAATAAGACACAGAACAGCTTATTACTGGGCAACTAAGAACACACGTGCAGGCGCAGCGTCCCAATGGATTGCGATGACATAAATTGCTTTGGATCTTGTCGTGACTTAGCCTTCTGGTGGCTACACTTGTAACACCCGGACTAATCCTGCCCTGCTGCTATGTGTGTTAATAATGTAACCGAATTAAAGATCAAATTAGTGAGACAAATCAAGGACAATCTGTCATCTGACTGTGCAGTGATCAATCACTACCGAATCAAATCACTCAAACCCTTCCCCTGGACCATTTTCCCTACTGGGATATTGGTCCAGGGCAATATCCCAGTGCTGGATGACTGAACATGTCCGCTGTGGTTGCTGGAAAACCACCAAGTTGTATTGTGCGCACTTCATGGGGGACACATGCCATATCCATGATGAGAAAGGTGAACACTGAGTCATTAAAATGCACTTTGATCATGCACTATTCTTGAACAACAAATGACATAATCACATAAAAACCTTAATTTTCCTTTTAAAAAAATAATAAGCAAATATGTTTATGACAGTGGCATTCAAAAGTAAACGAATGCAAGGACTTAAAATGTTTTTCATGCATTAATTATATTTGGACGCGAGTTAGAAGCTGTTTCCAAGCTGTCAGCTGTAACAGCTGGTGAGCCTGGCCTTTCCATATGCATCCAATTCACATCACAATGCAATAAAATGATGAGCAGAGATGAAGTGAATAATTCAAAAGGTGAAGTAGACTTCATTGTCACGCGTACTGTCAATGACGCGGTAGGAGTGAATATGTCTTCATTTTTCCTTTTACAAGTTAAAAATTCCAATTATACTTTCACTTCCTATTTCAGCAGGACGTCTCCTTGACATTCAGCGGCAAAACGGTGAACTTCTGACCTTATGTGTGTGAGGGTGTTGGTCTATGCTAACCCTCGGTAACTAAACACAACAATCAGTGATGTTGGTGACGGATACAGGCCTGATAAGCAGGGGGCATGACTCTCGTGGTAATCCTGGTTAATCCTGACAAAGGCTACAGCCTCAGGGCAAACCAGCCTGTAGGAAGTGTCAGTCCAATACAAACTTCTGTACAAACATTTACAAAAGTATCTCATACGCTGTAGAAATATCACGGAACTAGAGTAAAGGCCACAGCTTACTCCATACGCTTACTATGTCAACAACAGCCATCAACAAAGTCATTGGTTGTAAACCATCAATCAGCCTCGACTGGTTGGACCAGCCAACAACTGTGCAGTAATCGATCAATTGATTTCTGCCTCGTATGCCAACCCAATTTAGTATTTTTATTGACATAACTTTAACAAAAGGAAATGAGCACAGCAGACAGTGGATGGCGGGGTAAACCCTGGGCTCATGAGAGTGAATTTCACGCTAGAGTGTATAGATTATGTGGATTGATACAGGGGTTGCCCAGATTACTTGTGTATGTATACAACTACTGATTCATGTGTAACACATCTGTGTCTTCCTCTGCAACAGCAGAGAAAGACAAAAAGTTAAAACTAAACGTTAACTAACTAAACGTTAGCTGCTTTTCCTTCTGTAGACACCTGCTCCTCTCTAACCAGGGAAATGTGAGTTTTATGAAATCGTCAGATAAGAACACTTGAAATGGACTTGTGTAAACACCGGTGATTAATCAGTTACCCAGGAGATTTGCAAGGACTTCAATATTACATTTGTCAAGTGAAGTGTACTTTCTTTGTCTTGTGAATGTGTTTAAAACATTTAAAGATTCACAACGCAAAAAAGTACAATACAGTGTACGTTTTTTGTCTTGTGAATGTGTTTAAAACATTTAAAACATTCACAAGACAAAAAATCTACAATCCACATCACTTTACTTGACAAATGTGTTTAAAACATTTACAACATTACAAGACAAAAAAAAAAAACTAAAATACAGTGTCATTTTTTTTGGTGAATGTGTTTAAAACATTTAAAACATTCACAAGACAAAAAAAAACTACGATCCACTTCACTTGACAAATGTAATATTGAAGCCATTGCAAATCTCCTGGGTAACTGTATAATCACCAGTGTTTACCCAAGTCTATTTCAAGTGTTTTTATCTGACGATTTCATAAAACTCACATTTCCCTGGGTAGAGAGGAGCAGGTCTCTACAGAAAGAAAAGCAGCTAACGTTTTTTATTTGAACTTTTTGTCTTCCTCTGCTGCAGACCCTCAGGTCAGTCTCATAAAGCTACTTTCATGACGCGGCACAGGAAATGAGGGTGAAAGGCAACAAAGAGTTAATGACTAAAGAGCGGCGATGGAGCACAATATGTCTGGACTTATTTTACAACTGTGGAGAACACTTACAGACAATATCCCAGGATTTCTAAAGGCCCTTTTAGTTGGAAGCGGGAAAAGCTCAGAGAGTTGTGATTTCTTTGACGTGGGGACAGATGTTCCAGGACCAGTCATTTCATATCAACAGCAAGACGTGAACGTACAGTGACACCCGTTTATGATGCGCTGAATTGCATATCAGTAAATGTTAGGTCTTTTTTTTACTCTTGCCTTTAACTAAGAGTGAAAACTGTTTTTCTACAGTTTTCTCATATTCTTTAAAACCTGACTGACCTTTGAGTACAATACACACCCCATCTTAACCACTGATAGCACAGCATTTTTGGAGGAAACAGTCGCAGCTCATGAATAATTTGTTTCTCTCCTCAATCATTGTCCTCCTACATGACAGCCTGACTACAGGGTACAATTGGCCACACTGTGTTTGAAACGGTGCTCCAAACAAGGGATGTGTCAAGGTCTTTAAATAACAAAATACATGAGCTTAACAAGACCTGGTATCTTTAACGTGCAAGCACATTCTTCAATCCTGATGGTCTGCATTAGACGCTCATTACTGATTTCAAGCCTTCTTAAAGGAAGGCGCGATACAGTGTACATGGCTGTCACGCCTGCAACAGGAATGACGAGAGATAAATGCTGTTTGGATTTATTTAGTGAAATGTAACTAAAACCTTTGACAATTTATAAGCTGATTAAGATTACATTTCTGCACACAGTCTTGCTACAACACAAGTGAACACACAGGATTACAGATATCAGCATTGATTTCTGCCTCCGTGCAACATATTTCTCACTGATTAATATTCACAAGCTAAACAAAAACAATGAAGGGATATGCTTAAGACTAGAAACCCCATTAAAAACATAAAGACATTGGAAGTGTATTTCAGCATGAAAAGAATCTCAGACAAGGTTCTGTCCAGCCCATTGTTTATTTTATTTGTTTATTTGCACGCAACAATTTCATACATTTGTACAGAGGTTCCCACTGTGCAGGTGAGATCTAGAAAACCCCTTGGGGTTTCTAAAATAATCTCACCACATTATAGTTATAGCTAAGAAAACATGGAGATAAAAACAATTTGAAGAACATTGTATCAAGTGAAGCATGAAAATAAACTGAACTGACATCAATTGTCCCAACAATTTTCTGCACCCTACAGACATGTGTGATGCTACATCCTCCAGTGTCACCATCCTGTACAAGAAAACAGGTGCTTCTTTTGTCCGACTCACACAAGCAGAAGCAGCAGCTCCAGAGGGATATAATGAAATAAATGGATAAAAAACAAAAATGCTCACTATTGTTCCACTACCGAGTTCAGGTTTGGGCTGCCGGGCATGTAAACAGTGTGCTACACCTACTGATGTAGTATTACAACATCGGTCACTGAGGGATAACAAATGGTGCATGGTGGGATAAGCAAAACAAAAGCAAAGGAAAAGAAGGAAGAATTTAAAAAAGCTACAGCACATTTGAGAAAGTAGAGAAACTAACAGTGTAAACATCTAAGTGCCATTGGGAATATCATGTAAAAATAGACAGTTAATAACTAAAGGCAGACTCATTAAGGGATATTATAAGACTGCCATCTGAGCAGCAGATACAGTATCTGCTTCTGCTATTACAGACTACATCTATTACCAGTCTGTGTTGAGATGGAGGGCCTATAAAAGATGCTTTTAGCTTTTGCCTTCTTACCTTGCTTGAGGCACTTTTCCACTTGAAGCTGAACGTATCACCTTTCAGTCCATTGGTGCAGTTCCTCTGAGGCTCCTCCACTTAATTCATCATCATCTCTTTAGGAAGATAGAAGTATATGAAACTGGCGAAAAACAAATCAACTAAAAAAAAAAAGCTTATGGTGTTAACATGCAGGTGGTCATGTTCTTCTCAGGACGTAGACGAAAAGAAATCCAGTTAATCCTGAGCATCCCTGGCTCTCAGAAGTCCCGGTGAACACTTGAGCGTTTCGGGCAATTCCGTTAACGGACGCCGCCGCCACGAGTCCCACATCGGTCCATTTAAAGTCCGTTTCAACTTTCTGCTTCTTGGCTTTATACCTCCGCGATCCTCGCAGCCCAGGCCGAGCACAGAGCACCTGTAATCACGACTGAGTGGGTGATACTTATCTTCACAGACGCGCGGTTAACGCGGGCCGGCGCCGTGCACGCCAGTATAATCAAACAGGCAAGTTTCATCTGAAAGAAAGCGCACTTGCACGTTTCGTTGGAGTCCTGATCTCCTCCCAGTCTCTCCTCCCATTATTTCCACACCCTCCTCCGACTACTACTACTGCCACCAGCTACGACCTGTTGTCACGTTACCGGCAAAAATACATCTCTTCCCCTAACGCAGATTTCAAAATAAAACCGCTTGTTGAGCATAACGCGCAGTCAATTTTACAGACAAAACTGCAAACGCGTTACTTTTTACAAAAAATGAGAATCTTACTTTTATCAGGCAGCCCTAATCTACCTATATTCGATTCTAATTATATAGATGACCTCAAATGAGTTGCATGTTTGTGTTGCTGCTCAACTCTGAGCACTAAAAATAAAACACTCACTTTGCACAAATTACTCTTTTTGCACAAAAATACTTGTATTTTGCACAAATGTATAAAAAAAAAAAACCTACTTCGGAAGCAGGTACAAAAACACATTTCACTGTACTTTGTACAATGTAAAACTGTACATGTGACAAATAAAGTTCATCTATCCATCTATCTATCTATCTATCTATCTATCTATCTATCTATCGATGTTTTGTGCAGTCCCGTGTTTATTGTATCAGTGTTTGCATCATGTGCCATTGTGTCCTTGGGCAAGACACTTCACCCACCTTGCCCATCCCTGTATGAATGTGTGTGAATGATGACGCTGCAATGAACTGGCGACTTGTCCAGGGTCCCCCCCCCGCCTTCGCCCTTGAGTAGCTGGGATAGTACCAGTGACCCCGCGACCCTGCAAAGGATGCAGCGGGTTTGGAAGACGAATGAATAAATGAATGTTTGCACTATTGTGCAAGGTTTTCAGACACTGAACCCTAAACTGCTCGCAGTGGAGCCTGGCAGTGTCTTGCATGGCAGCAGTCGCCCACTGGTGTGTGAATGTGTGTGTGAATGGGTGAATGTGAGGCCAAAGTAAAGTGCTTTGGGCACCATAAATGTGTAGAAAAGCACTATATAAGTGCAATCCATTTACCATTTACCATTTTTCATTGGATTGCCGGGATTTTCACTGCGTTATGAATACTGATTTACTACATAATGTAACCTTAAACAGGTCAGACAATTTAAATAGTAGACATTATAACATACATATATATATATATATACACACATACTACATACATTTTGCAACAAAAACTGCCGCAAATAATTTTTTTGTCAGCGCCAACTCAAGTCCGAGTATTGGGTTTCTGTCATTAGTTCCTACATTCATGATTAGTGTTTAGTGTTTATGGAAGACCTGGCTTGCGAGGCCTAGCCAGTGGTGAAAGAGTCGCGGGCAGTGTACACATGGGACAATAGGGGGAGGAAGAGTTTGCTCGCGTCGATCTCTCCTTTGCCTTGCCTCTTCATTTTCCCTCCTCATCAGAACAAATCCCATTAATAAATAACAAGAATAAATCAATCAACCCATCACTTCTTCATTCGTGATGGAGCAAATTATATTGTAATACAATAAATACCAGATGAAGTGTAAAAATAATCAGTAGTTTGGGTTGTAGTCAATAATACCATTTGTTAGAAATGACTCTGGACCAAGGAAAGAAGAGAAACTAGATACACAAAATATCAAATTGGGAACATAAATACCATGGAGGGGCATCCAAAGAGTAAGGACGTGATCAGAACACATACAACTTACACACTGAGCCACTGCCACTCACTGCTCTTATTTTGAAGGCGGGGTCGAGTACTTCCCTACAATTTCCATGTGTGTCTGTGTGTCTTGACACCGCTGATGTTTGAGCGCTTCGGACAAAAGCGCCTGTTCGTGGGAAAACATTTAGCGTTCGTAACAAAAGGCGAATACGAATCAAGTGGATTAACCGTATTTAACCTAAATATCTAACATCTGACATATAACACAGACCATAAAAATCATGCACCAGCGTGTATTTAGGGAGGGGTCTACGCGATAATTTATATTGCATTAAAACAAAGGGTTGAGCCCCTGTCACCTGCAGCACAGTGTAAATCAATGGTCGTAATAAAACTGTCATAATGTACATAAAATGGCGCTAGCGCTAAGTAATTTACGCTTCCAATCTCATCGGGTTCCCTTTTTCATTCTGCTACGACTGAACTTGTGTTTTTGGGTTTTAACGCCCATGAAAAATCAACTGATAATACTTTAATCGTTAAAATAAGCAAGTGAAGTTTTAAGCTAACGGCTAACTGCCCATTAGCTGTCACCAACAGCGGATAAAGTTAAGCTAGTAAGACTGAAGCTAACACAAAAAAATAAAATAAATAAAAATAACTCAAGCTTGAAAATTCTTGAGCTTTTTTAAATACATACATCCAGGTATTTTACTTCTGAGTTTTAAGTTATACCCATTCTGCTACTCTTCATGTTTTGTTTTGTTATGCTATTTTCAGAACTTTACTCTTAGCTTAGTTCAACTATTTGGCCTAACATAAAAATATATATACTGTATATACATTATTTATTCAGACTTAGCAATAACTCAATTCTCACTCATGCGTTATTATTATTATGTACCATTAAATGTTTTTATGACTCTTACCTCAGTTTTGTTGTTGTTTACGGGTGTCACCATAGCACATAACTTTATTGTTTCAGTACCTATTTTGTCAATTTGACCCTAATTAGACAAAATAGGTAGTGTCTTGCTGTTCATCAGCTTGTCTAGCTCCAGACTCACCCAATATTGTGTGTCCTTTTGGGTCCAAATTTCAAAGAAAAGACCTTGATAATACTTTTATAATCGATAGATGCAAGTCAAGTTCAAGGCTACGGGCTAACTGTCTGTTAGCTGTCAGCAACAGGGGATGGAGCTAAGATAGTAGTGACAGGTTTAAGCTAACGTTAAAAAAAAGCTTGAAAATGCATTTTTTTAAATACATACAGCCAAGTATTATATTTCTGAGTTTTAAACTATACCCATTCGGCTACTCTTCATGTTTTGTTTTGCATAACTTTCCTCTAAGCTTAGTTCAACTATTTGGCCTAACATTAAAAAATAGATATTATTTATTCAGGCGTTGTAATAACTCAATTCTAGCTTGTGTTATTATTATTATCAGTAGTAGTATATACCATTAAATGTTTTCTTGGCCCTTATCCATGTTTTGTTGTTGTTGTTTACAGGGGTCACCATAGAACATTAATCCCATTCACAATCCTCCATCATTGACTGTTCTGTCTGTTGGCATCAGGGAGGAGGCTGCGCAGCATCTTCTTCCCCCGAGCCATCAGACTATTAAACTGTACTTGGCGTGATGTGCAATGTTTACACTGTTTATAGTACTGTTTACACTGATGTGTGGTATTTTCACTGTTTCTAGTACTATTTACACTGACGTATAGTGTTTTCACTGTAGTATGCTGTTTACACTGATGTGCAGTTCTCACTATTTATAGCACTATTTTACATTGATACGAGGTATTTTCAATGTTTATAGTGCTGTTTATAATACTGGCTAGTGTCTACACTGATATTTGGTAATTGCACTGTTTAAAGTGGTGTTCACATTGATGTGCAGTATTCTCTGTATAGTACTGTTTTACATTGATATGTCGTACTTTCACCGTTTATAGTACTACACTGATATATAGTATTCTCACTGTTTCTAGTACTGTTTACATTGTTACATTGACCATCTTATTTATTCTTATTTCTATTGACTGTGTGTGTTGTCACATCTACACTGCAGATACTCATGGCTTTGGATTCATTTCAGCAACTGTGCACTTTTCTATTTCAATATTTATTTGTGTTATCAGCTACCAATTCTATGACATTCTGTTACCAGATTCATTGTGTGTGTCTGTGTAATGACAATAAAGGAAGTTTAAGTCTAAGTCTAATGTTTATCATTTCAGTACCTATTCAGTATCTATTTTGTCAATTAGACTCTAATTAGCATTTCTAGATTAAGACTCACCATATGTGGTGGATCCAGATTTAGGGGAAGGGCTCTTTGTGGATGTGACAGCCTCTCCCCCTGCCTGTCTCACCCACAGGTGAACACAGGAGCTGTTTGGTGTCTCCCTGTCAACCTGGATGGTTGAACACAACAGTGGCAGGAGGCAGTTGCTACGACGACATGAAGACAAATACTATCGCCGGGGTGACGTGGTGACAACAGAGAAGGATATGCATCAACAGCAGTTGGTGTTCAAATCTTCTGACAGATTTGTTTTCTCTTCTTATTTCAACATCATGAGCAAAGAAGAACAAGAAAATGGATGACAACGCATCAATGTGTTGACTCAGGGGTTAAAGGGTTAAAATGAAGACAATTATCAAAAAAAAAAAGACCAAAACAATAAAAGTAAAAATCAAAATAAAATTTAGACAACTTCTAATTGAAATATTAATCTCTAACTTTGTCTGGGCATTTTCCACTCCAAGCATTTTGTGACATATCAACACAAGATAAACATTTAGAAAATACCGTATTTGCATATGTTCTAGTGCTTCAATGCGGATGACATTTGTTCATTAGGGTCCTGAAATGAAATGAAAGCACATTTTTCAACGCTTGTATCTTAGAGTCACAGTCAGTACTGGAAATGTCCTGAAGTGGAAAAGACTTGAGGTCTTTTTTTTTTTTTAAATATTTTATTTCTATCTTTCATTCGACAATATTACACTTCAATTCATACAGCACATGGCATTTATAACCCACAATGACAGGATCAGAGACGACAGACAAAAAAAAACAAAAACACAACAACAAAAAATAGATAAGTGAACTGCATGAGTCACAGAGAGAGACCTCTGACCTCTTAAGTCCTACAAGCCCTGCTCAGGTATATAGAGCTGAACCAATGTGGTGTAATTGTACATTTCCCATGTAGTTTATAAATGGTTCCATGGTTTTTGTTATTTTCTCCAGTTTCACACAACAGTTGACTTCTTCTAACTACATTTTGGTTGGAAGGGAGGGGAGGGGTCTAATTTCCATTTTTCCAGCAATACATTCCTTGGCGACTGTCAATGCCGTTGACCCCACTAGTTGAGGAGGTGGAGGAGGACTCTGAAGGAGACGCTGATGGAAACAACTGACTGAGAGGAGGGGTGAAGGTGTTAAACTCTTTATTTTATTTTACTTTATATGAGTGGCAGATGATATTTTTGAACGTCTTTGACGGGAACACACCGGTTACAATATTCTCACAACAATATTTTATGACAATTTAGCTCATACCTGACATTGATGTCATTTTATTCATCGCGGTGTTGTGAGGGTCACTGGAGCCTATCCCAGCTACTCAAGGGTAAAGGCGGGGGGGCGGGGGAGACCCTGGACAAGCCGCCAGTTCATCATCCAGAGTCATCATTCGCACACACATACGCCAGGAACACTGGAGGCAAGGTGGGTGAATGGAGCAGGAATCGAACCGTCAACCGGTTACCAGATGGCCTGCTCTACTACCTGAGCCATGGCCGCCCCACCTGATACTGATGTCATTTTATGTTTGTTTATTTTTTATTTGTCGCCATTTGTCCACTTTTATCGTCTCCATAATTCATACAAAAAACATGTTACCTTCAGTGTTTTATTATTAGTGTTTCAGTCTTTCACTACATTGTCTTTGAGGGAGATCAAATTCACACGTTTATGAAAAAAACTGCCATCATTAAATAATATCTTATAAGCAGATACTGATAACGACAAATATTCTATATCGGTGTACCTCCTTCACTTTTCACTATTGGTGTCTCTTTCTAAAAAGAAATGGGTGACTACTTTTCTGTACTTTTCCTATATATAAATATAAATACATTTCCTATATATAGATATAAAATGCTGAAATGTAAGTTCTGACAGCTTCATTGTACTTTGAGCTTGTGTAAACACCATTCATTTATGAGTCTGAGGATACATCAAAGCGTCTCAACGGGAATCATAGCTATATACACTTCATCCTTGTTTCAGATCTAAAAAGAATTGCTTCTTATTCCCTCACTGTAGTCTTTTCATTTCACAGCACAGAGTGTGACTGATGAGATGTTCTTGCAGTTCGTAACGTGCCATTTACAGCATCAAGACTAAGAACTTTTAAGCAGAGCAGGATTTCCTGATGTCTTGTGTCTTTCAGTCCAACTTTGGGAATTCATAAGACTTGCATATATTCAGGATATTGGATTTTTCATTTTGGGTTATAGAGGGGGCACTTGAACTGCGTTGTGTAGTTTTATTACTCTGATTATTGTCGTGATGACTATGGAGCCGTCCAGCTAGTGTAGCCTCAAACTTATTAATTCTAATTTAGACTTAGACTTCCTTCATTGTCATTACACAGACACACACAATGAATCTGGTAACGAAATGTCATAGAATTGTCA
>JAPTHA010000029.1:10290478-10319966 GCA_029814585.1 Gymnapogon annona
ACCAATGAAAACAGAAATGTTTTTAATTTGATTTTAAATATATTCAGTGAGCTGGCTTCTCTGATGTCCTTGGGAATCGAATTCCACAGCTTTGGTTCATAGTTGGCAAAGACTGCGTCCTCAATTTTCTTTGCAATATTTCTGGCAGTGGCAAGTAGCCCTGTGGTGGTAATTAATAAAAGTGAAGATAAAAGTACAAGAAATAAAATGAAATCTCAACAGAATTGCATAAAAAGTAGTAAAAGAGTACAGAAATAAAGAGTACAATTATACAAGAAATAAAATGAGATTTAAACAAAATTGCACAAAATGGGTGAGAGATGCAATAACAATAACAACGAATGAGGAAATCTGTGAATTCACGCACCAGACAGGCTGAAGCCAGACTGGTGAAGGTTGCGCACTGGCTGGTGAGTAAACGGCTGCTGCTGCTGCTGCTTGGCAGGAGAAGTCTTCACCGAGGAGACGGTGGACATGACCTTAGGAGTCACAGTCACCTCACACACCGGGCCATCGTACTGGCCCCGGGGGACGCCTCGCAGTTCTGTCAGCTGGACGTCAGAGCAGAGGGCGACACTGAGACCACAAGTTCTCTACTCTGCACACAAGTGACTACCAGTGTGAACAGCAGGACCTTTTTACATTTCGGTAGTGAGAAAAAAAAAATACAGATATAACATTTATGAGACAGTTTAATTAAGTTTCATTCATTATTAATCCTATTAATAACAAAACTCATGAGATTAAGGAAATGAGGTGCTGCTGCTGTTGCTTTCAGCCCCAAAAAGATGAGGACATCAAAAAATAGTGGAAAACTTCCCAGAGAGTAAGTTCGATAAAACCTATTACATTTTCTGTTTTATAAAAGGTGAGGGAAGGAAAATCGCTCTCCTTAAGAAGCATTTGCCAGCTGTCTGACCATGAAAACAGAAACATGCTTTTTCTTTTCTACTTTCCAGCATTTGTGAAGCTGTGTACCCACTGCCTCTGTTTTGTTTTGGTTGTTTTGATGTTTACCACACACTATAATAATAAGACGTACTTTTCAATGGGTGGGCACTGTCAGCTGGAGATTCAACCTACGACATGTTGATATTGTGCGCGCATATTGTCAACTTGTGAACATTTGTTTTCCTTTTTTCTTAACTTCTCTTTGTGAAAAATGGTCAGAAAAGGAAACTGAAAATGTGCGTCCAAATAATTGTAGCTATATTTCCTTTACTGTAGCAGTTCAAATCATGGATCGAGGAAATCCTATTTCACACATGAAAAAAAAAAAAAAAAAAAAGAAACTTCAACACCTGTAGAGTTGGAGCCAGGATTCAAACCGCCAACCCTTCGGCCATTGGATGACCCTCTCTATCACCTGAGCCACAGCTGCCCATTTGCAATCTGACCCATCTGTTAACTGTCTATTCTCCGTCATGCGATAAAAATAACCGTGATGCTGACTCACCCTGCTGCGAGCCTTTATCCTCTTGTAAACGTGGTCTGGGAAGGGTTTGCGGCTGATGTAGCGGCCACAGCCCTCTGTAGTGTGAAGGCTGCCCTCCTCTAACACAATCTTACCCTGGCTGATCACGACCAGAGGACCGCCACGCACCTCTGTGCCCTCAAAGATGTTATACTCCACAGCCTAGGACAGGAAGTGCCACCATTAATACAAGAAGACTTGGGACATGATAGGGCAGCTGCATGGACTGCACCACACAAAAATAAGTAAACGAAAAACAAAAAAAACAAGTTCAGCAAACATTGAATAAAATGATTATGGTCTATGACATACTGTTGTATGTCTCAAATCTAATCTTTCATAAGCAACATTAGTACATTAGATTGCGGAAACATCAGCTGTTAGCAAAACACCTTGAAATTAGTGAAATAACATAAGATGTTAGCTTCTTTTCAGCCAAATCCTCTTCCAATATTTGTCACAGTTGCTGTTATTCTGACAACAAAAAACACAGTATTTTGTTTTTACAGTGCATGAAATCCTGATGCAATGAAATGAGCTCAAAAAAGAAATTGTGCCAACGACAAGAGAAAAATATTTAAAAAATACAAATAGCAACCTTACAGATTGATTTTTTTTATAACATGTCCGCCAAAGGTATGTTCTTGAAAAGAAGCTGAGCGAGATAAGCATCACTCACCACGTTGTGACTCTTGGCTGAGATAATCTTAGTGACGTCTGGGTCCCATAGCACAAGGTCGGCATCAGAGCCCACAGCGATGCGGCCCTTGCGGGGGTAAAGATTAAAGATCTTGGCTGCATTTGTGCTGGTCACCGCCACAAACTGGTTCTCATCCATCTTTCCAGTCACCTTGTGAGACAAAAACACAGCGTACATGCAGATTTACCGGTCACTTGTCCTTGTAAACCAGATGAGAGCAATTTTTGGAATGGGTGAAAAGTGGGTCTCATCTCCCTCACCACGCATTTGTCCCAGATTAGGGACATCCTCTCTTCTGTGCCATTGGTGCCTTCTGGGATTAAGGTGAAGTTGTCTTTGCCTACGGCGCGTTGAGAGGTTTGGAAAGTGCAGTGAGCGCTACCAGTCACCTGTAAGTCCCCGCTAAATAAAAAAGGAGCACAAGAAATCTAAAAACATGGCCCATGTGCACACTATGTGAGACTTTCACTACTTTTTATACATGTTGACATTAGTATAAAAAATTTACAGATCGTATCTTATATCTACGGTACAGAAAATTATATTTCTTTGTCCTCCATCTGTAAAAGGCATTGAATAATAAATGTGGTCATACAGATCCTTCAAAGAGACATGTCAAAATGTGTTCTAGCTATCTTTAGGCCCTGGTCCAGAGCGCCTACCATGACAACAGGGAGTTGAGGTAGTCAGGGGTGGTGGGATCAGGGCTGAGCGGTGGAGAAGTGACATAGGCGGCTGCCTTAGCCCAGTTCTTGCTCCAATAATGGGTCCCATCTGTGGCCAAGCTGGCAGATATAGGCTCTCCGTAAACCACAGCGCCTGCAGGAGCAGATGGGACACCATCACAACCCCAAGTAGCAATCTGACAATACAAAGATAAAAATAAGTATAGAGTATATAGTCAAGGGAAAAATGACTTCTTACCCCTTTTCCTTGCGAGGGCAATGACATCTGCAGCACTCTTGCTCATGACCTTAGTGATGTAGACGGGACAGTTGGTCTGATTGGCGATGGTGACTGAGCGGTTGACTGCCTCAGCCTCCACCTGTGGACCATTAGAGGCACAGGTCAGACAGTCACAAACTCCTCTGTCTCGTACTATGCTACATGTTTTTCTTATTTTAAGACAGTAGATGTGGGCCAACCAAACAATTGCTGAGCTAATCTGGTCAAAATACTACACGTCTGTCCCAGTCATCATCAGTTTATCAGTGTTCACAGTTGCACAAACACATCAGGTAGCCCTAATGTAACATTCTTTGTATGTTAAAGCAGCGTACGACTTTCATCTGAATTTTTTATTCAAATTTGTAAAACCTGAGTGATAGTCTAGTTGTTACTCATCCCTTCGTCTTTCCGGCCTTACATACATGAATAAGATCCTCCACAGAAACACAGTCCGCTCGTTTGTGTTAAAAAAAGTGTTATGTCACTAGGGGCTTTTCAGAAATTTTCCAAAGTGCTTTGTGGGAAGGCAAACCAAGCAAAACCTGTTTCTCACCAATTTGACAAGAAATCGAACCAGATCACCAAAACGAAATATTATAATCCACCGGGGTTGTTTTAAAGAATGACTTGGCGGATGGAGGTAAAGGCCACTTTTGGGTTCAGCACTCACCAAGAGAATTGTTGCTGCGTGGAATTCCCTTCCCACAATGCACTTCGTGACAAAATTTCAATGTTGGCCAGATTGAGGTCAGATTGAGGCCAACAGCAGCCCTACCTCTTCTGGACGGCTAAGCACATGACCTTCAGGACCAGTAATACCCAGCTCCAGAATGCGTCTCTGCTCCTAAATGTCAAAAAACGAAGATCATGAACTAAAAGGTTAGAAATATCCTGTGGCTGAAACTTGATGGACATTAGTGGCGAGTGCATTACCTCTGCGATGATGTCTCCATTCTCTGCGTGCACCTGTGCAATGGCTCCCAAGTCTCTGATCACACTGAAAACCTCATAGATCTGCAATAAGATGATACAGACTGATGAGCTCACAGGTCGAGCATTTCCCTCTAGAATGATGGAAGACACCAGAAAGACATCTAGAACGATGCTTTTAGTTTAGAAACCTCAGAAGAGAGTGTGCAGCATCGACAACCCACAAACAGAGCATACCTGGCAGTCAGAAAGTTGGAAAACATCCTTATAAGCCAAATAGACCAGGAAAGAGTTGACACCTAGAGATAAAACACTTATGAGAGAAAATAGCCAAAGGTGGATAAAGAGTGCACAAGGGGAAAAAACCCAGAGTGGAAGAGAAAAAAAAACGAAAGAATAAAAATGACGAGGAAGAAATATTAAGTTACTGCTTTATGGTCTGGAGAAAGTGATTCCTTTTTATCCCAAAGCTTGACAGAAGCACTACATTGCAAGATAATGACTGAGAATTGGCATCATTCAATGCATAAGACAGAGGAGAACGTCAAGTGAAATTCAGACTCTTGAACTCATACCATGATCCTTGACTAAGGTCTCCATCTCTTCTTGAGTTCCGTTGTTCCAATCAGTGATGTCCACGTGCAGCGAATAGTCACAGCAGGATTTGCTATCAGCCCACTCCCTCCACTGTTTGAATGCATTAACCAGACTGACGCCAGGCTCCGGCACCACATGGTCGACTAGAAAATATAAACAAACAGGTTGGACTCTGTGTGCACAGACACGCTGGAAAATCAAATCATATGCTTCATGATGCATGCACATATGCAGGTGGAGAACTCCATGCAACAGGATTACTAAACTGATGTGAATGAAATGAATGTTTCTAGCTGTCTGACGTACTGATCATGGTTGTTCCTCCAGCCAGAGCAGCACGGGTGCCTTGGTAAAAGTCATCTGCTGCTATCATGCCTCGGTCAGGCATCTGGAATCGGGTATGCACATCAATACCCCCAGGCATCACCATCCTCCCATGAGCCTCGATGATCTTAACTCCCCCAGGAACAATGAGATTGTCTCCTATTTGCCTGTGGAAAAGATATTAAAAGTAACACATGCAGGAAAAAAAAGGAATTGATTTCCAGACTTAAGGCTGGATAGCTCTGTTGGTAAGGAACTGGGTTGGTGCATAGGGGACTCGGGTTTGAATCCCGGGATGAGCGTCCAGTGTTGGTCCCTGGGCAAGACCCTTCATGCTGCTGCCTACAACTGCAGCCTCTATGTCTTATTGTGCTGGTCCCAAGCCCGGATAAATACAAGGGTTGTGTCAGGAAAAGCATCTGACCTAAAAACTCCTGCCACATCAAAAATGTGAATTGGATTCGCTGTGGCGACCCCGGAAGGAAAAAAGCTGAAAGAACTCATCATCATTCCTAGACTTAAGGTATGGTTTTATGTTGATCTATTATGATGAATTTCAACTAGTGGAGTGGGGTGTTTAAACCTTTAAAGTTAAAACAAATATTCAATCAAACTGAACTTACTTGATGACACCATCCTCCATATAGATGTCAGCCAACAGCGACTGGTCATCGTTCACTATTTTTGCCCCTTTGATGAGGAGACGATCACTCTGAAAAGAGAATCCAGCATTTCACATCACTTCAGAGCATGTTAAAAGATATCACTCTTTTAAACAACAGAACAAAAAAATATAGCATTTTCCTGATGAGTAAAGTACAAGAGTCAGAAACAATTTTTCTGCTCTAGAAAACTTCCTTTGAGTCAGCTTTGGTGGGTCGTGTCACTGCTTGTTTACCAAATTTGCTTATTTCTGACTCAGTGATGTGGGGATACAACTCATGAAAACTATTTCAAATACAGATGGCACAAGCAAAAGGTTTGGGCACACTTCTTCAGTTCATTGGTTTTTATTGTTTGTTTTACTTCTGGGTTATAAATGACTAATGATGTGATCAAAAATGTAATTATTAGGTTTTTGGAGGGCTCAGGTGGCATCTGAGACACAGCATTTCCCGTGAGATTGTGAAGACTTAAAGAACAAATGCTGTTATTAATCCCTGAATGAGGAAATACATTTTTTCACTCTGTTAGAATTTGAATAATTACCAACAACTAAATTCAAGTGTCATTTTAATTAAAAAATAAAACATGACCAAAAGGTTTTCTAGGGGTGAAATAAAACCACTATATCCAGCAAAAAGTTTAGTTGCTACTAGTTTCAATATTTTTCCATATTGATTTTTTTTAAATAGTAAGTGTGAATACTGAAGAGGCGCCTTATAATGGGAGCATAACTCATGACAAAACATATTTATATAATTCAATAGTGTGTAGTTTTAATTTGACCATTTAATACCACATAATCCAGCATGAATAGAAACTGGAATTGCATGATCAGATTTAGAGACACAATACTTAGAAAAGCATTGAAAGCAGGGAGTACTGGTTGCTAGAAACTCCTGCATAAGAATACAGAAATTTCAGCAGCACAATTATGCACCTATATGAGAAGGAATGAGAGCATTGTTGGCTGCCCTATTTCTACTATAGGTTTCCTGGCTGAATAGAGCAGGGAATGCAAAAGAATACAGAAATGTTTGACTGCAGACGCCACAGAAGGAAAACATCCACTAATCGCACATTATATATGAAAGTTACGGCCATCCTAACATGCTTGCTAAGTGGGGGTCACATAACCTCTGTCGAAAGTGCACAGAGGACGATAAGCCTATTGTAGCTACTTGTAAAAGCACTGTACCAGACTGATGAAAATTACTACAAAGTATATTCTCTTGTGGTATGAATACATAGTGTCAGGATTATTCCAGTGATCTACAACTATAAAAAAATTTACACAGAACTTGATGAACTTATTTAAGGGCTGAGCGTCAGGCCATGTAGGGTACACTGTAAATCACAAGTATTAAACATGCGTCCCGGGGGGCCAAATCCGGCCCCCCAAAGGGTTCAGTCTGGCCCTTGGGATGAATTTGCACCAATGCTAAACTTACACTGCAGATATTGATAATAATATTAGTTCAGGTTCCACATTCAGACCGATTCAATCTAACTTGCACCAGACCAATAAAAATACATACCATAATAATCTATAAATACTCACAACTCCAATTGTTCTCATGCATTTAGAGGAAACCAAAGTATATACAGAAAAAAAAGGGAATCGCCTGCACAAATTAAAGGATAGTATTTAGATGTAAACATTTTCATGATGCATTTTCACTATAAAAACATAGGGAAAAGTTGGGAGTTGACATGATTTATATATTATTATTTTACTGGTTCAGCCCACTTCAGATCAAATGTACCTGAATTTGGCCCCTGAATTGAAATGAGTTTGACACCCCTGCTGTAAATGAAGGTACGAACTGTTACATCACAAACTAACATGACAACAGAATAAATAGCTCTTCTACTTCCAGCTCCATTATTTTCCATAGTGATGTTCCAGTTTTTAAAGTAATGTTTGCTGTATTGTACAATTACCAAAACACATACTCATATGGCAAGTTAGCAGCCCAATTTACGCCACTTGATCTCATCAGCAGCCAAATACAATAAGATGTGCTCAACAATAATAAGAGGGGAGAACTTTGCCAGTGCATTTAAGTGTTCTACATGAACAAATTACTCAGCTTTCAAAAGTCTGCCCATGAAATGACACAAGATATACAAAAGAGAATCTAAGATAAGGCCACGAGCATAATCTGTACAGTAGTGCTGTCATTGCTGCTTTTGACCAAGAAACAATCTAAAAGAACACTGTTACTGTTGTTCAGGGACAAAGGCTAATTCTGGTGCCTTGTTAAAGCTCTGCAGAGAGCAACTATCTACTTCATTCTCACTGATAAATGGTGTCAGGAGGACAGAGGCCTGCTGTAAATGTATTGCTGTACCCATGTGAGGTCTAGAAGTGTACAAATGACTCCATCCGTGAGAGGGACTTGTCATAAAGTCGGGTGTGACACATATGATGAGAACATGTGGTACCATGAAATAGGATTTAGGCAGCATTTGAAATTATGACTTTAACAGCTGCAGAGGGGAATGCCGGGTAAAAAGCTTCAGATGAGAGCTGCCCAATGACCTACTTTGCAAATGATGTTTTACTCATTTAAATAAAATGATCAACACCTCTTGTGCAAGTACCCAATAATGATTTTAGTGTTGGGGGTAATAAAGGGGAAAACATGACACTACTACAGCAGATGTTTGTGTTGGCTCCATTAATGCCAAAAAAAAATCTAATTCGACTATGATATAAAAAAGAAAGCTACTAAAAGGAAGTTTCAAATGCTGAAGTTGGGGTAAAGATGAGATGATGATGATGCCCTAATTGAGGGGGGATGCTGACAGGAACCTGGAAGGAGCTGCTAGCTCTGACAGCTACACTGGGAGCAGCTGAGGGCTTGAGCAAAGCCTCCGAGGTTCATTAAAGAGGGGAAACGCCACCTAAAAAAAATGTTCAAATAGACATGGCCATAGAGCTTGCAGCAGCTCATTGTCTGGCTATCATTGTTCCTCTTTGCCTTCCAGTGAAGCTGAAGCTGCTGGTGGTGGGAGTCGATGGATGGAGGCGACAGCTAACCGTTGGCTAGCACTTAGTCTAATCCAGGGACTCAAATACACCGGCACAACGGCACGTATAAAACACGCCGTCTTCACACACAAAAATAAAAAATTAAGCCATACTCACTGTAATTCGTGGGATGTTCTTCTTTCCTTGGTAACCCGACATTTTGTGGCTCCCTGTGACACCGCTGTCCCCTGCCTGTTGGCTAACGCAAAGCTAGCAAAGACTGGAAAACCTCAGCTGCCAATGAAAGGATGAATTGGATGCTGTGCTTGATGGCCAGTCGACGCCCCGGGCGATCAGCCGCTGTTCCACTGACGAAGTCGACGGAGAGTACGGTTTGCAACGTGTAGCCTAACGCACTACCTTGTGGTTGAGTTATATTTTTGCCTAAAAATCCAGTCCCTGGATTCCGACAGCTGGAATGGGGTCCCTGAAGACCAGACAGGTACCAAGAAGAGAAGGGCCACAAAGAAGCACCGCGCATGCGCAGTGCCCCGCCCTGCTCAGCTACTGCTACATCTCCATGTTTCTGTGATTTGATAATTAACAGAGTTAATGTGAAGACATACTATTAAATGATCGTGTAAGTGTTTTTTCGGGAACTCAAATAATCACAGTCATAGGTGGCAGGTGACAAAGTACTGCTTTGAGAGTAAAGACTAGGGAAGCTGTGATTTTACGACAGTAATGTTCATGTTTTTTTATATTATATTACATTAGATACATTTATTGTCCCACTAGGGGAAATTTCATATTACAGATTATTTGATATTCTGTTCTTAGAATTTCGCCCAAATATCATAAATGGTGTCGATATATTTCTGCTTACTAGTTTTCAATTGATGGCAGTCCTATTTTGATTAAAATAATACTTATCTAGTTATAATTTTGTGCGGCAAATATTAAGCGTTTTGCCTACATTTGCAGAAGCGAAAACTGATGGCTTTACAAGTCGCATTACAAACTTTTTTCAACTATTTCATTGCACTGCTTCCTTTTTTCCCCCAAAAGTTGTAATTATTTATATCCTTACAAACAAGCAGGTGCATGGCCTTTATAGCTCAATAATGTGGTGGCTATATTGTCTTGAGATCACACTTTTTTTATGAGTCTTAAGTTTTTATGTGTATCAATATGTAGAGGATGTCAGGCAATGCATTAGGCACAGTAAAAAATTAAATGATTCCGTATGTATCTCAATTTTACAACTAGGCTGTATGACCGTCATTCACGGTGTTACTTGTTTCAGCACAAACAGGCATTTGAAATTCATGCGGTTATCCTCATTTAGATTAAATTATTAACGATATTCAGCTTTGTTGCAGTACAGAAGACTAAAATCTGTACACTGTATGTAAACCTGTGTAAGCAAGAGAAACGTAAGTTCTAAATGGATAAATTCAGCCTAATAAGTATGTTTGAAGACAACAACCTCGTTTAATGGGAAACACACATTACCTGGGTGATTCCTTACTTAGACTAGCAAATAACGTTTTTGTTATTAGGATGACTTTACAAGTGTGGCTGAATAAATCAAAAAAAGGAGAAAAAATCCTATACTTGTAAAAATTGCACAATTCTGTGTCCTTTTAGTTGCAATTTTTTGTGGGGGGAATTTCTGTGGAGAAGATTTATGTCTCACTGGCTGTTTTCAACAAAAACTGTTTATTTCAGACTTTTTCAATGTCCTAACCAACTACAAAGTCATTTATTTCAAAATGTAGGTCTAATGAACTCATTTGAACACCTTCATTTATATCTGGGACAGTTAATACAGTACAAACTTTATTTAAATTCCAAAATGCTCTGTATTATTGCACACTGAATTGTACATAAGCTTAACATGATGTTCAGTTTATGAGTTAGTATGAGTTATATAATGCATTAAAGGCCAAATGTATGAGAAGTGTTTCAAAATCATTAGTTCCATTACAACATTGTACATCATGTTCACTGATTTATCTTACGCATTCATTATAAAACAGACGGATCAGCCAGCAATGCAGTCTCAATACATAGAAAATCGCATGCATTTTCTTCAGCAAATCCTTATATTTTCGGCCATTTTTCAGATGTCCAACAGTCACTGTACGAGGTTTATTTTATCATACTGTGTTAAATGACTGCACAATGAAACCTGGACAACACACATGAATGACCCCCCCGTAAATATGTTTCTCTGTGGTGTTTTCTTTGCATCTGACATTTCAGCAATTACACAACAGCAAAAACAATACTTACACTGCCACATAAGATACAACTTGCCACATAAGATATAATATGCATTAATATCAATGTATGAACAAATTATACAATGTCAATAGGTGTCTATTACAGGGATCACAGTTTAAATTATTTTCACATCTATATATATATATAAATATCTAAACATATCAGAAAATTGTAAAAAAAAAAAAGAAAAAAGAAATCACCAATGTGCAGCGGTGAAAATTCAACTTTGGCACTTGCCATTTCTGTTATATTGTGTTAAAAAGGAAGATATGAAGGCATAAAGAAAAAAAATAGCATATGGCCTGGTAATTGATGTTGGGCCTAGGTTTCTCTATCATAATATAATCAGACAACTCAACTATTCATTTTTGGCGCTACATACTAGGTTTAATGTTTAAGCTTTCCAACCTTCAAAAAACCAAAGCTTTAAATTGAACCCTTAGGAATCTATATGATACGTCAACTCTGGAAAATATGTGGGATCTGAAAACCCACTATGCACTGTCCTGCATTTTTACTCCATCCAATTAACTGCATCTTAAATATTTCACTCACAAAAGTAAGGCAAAAACAAAAACCTTCTGTCTTCAAAGCCAGTTAATTCTGCTTGTGTTGGAGATAAACACACTTTTTTTTCGGTTCACATACGTCAGAGAAGAGATGCAGCTTAGGAAAAAGCCAAATTTCTCATGACATTACCCCAAAACAAACATATCAGAGATCAAATCCAAACCCTGAAGCCATCTGACATCAAATCCCTGTCACATATTTTCAGCAGAAGACGACTAACATTTTCCAGCTCCAACAAGCTCCGTTATCTACTGAGTTCAAGTTGGTAAGAAATGTTGGATACAATGTGCCCAGTGTCAAAATGTAAAGGAGTGCAACGACATTATGTAATGTGTATAACTACAACTACATCTACAATGTGACAGAATTCAAATGCAGATTGGAGGAAATGTGGGCGTACGACAGATGCAGAGACTCGACTACGGGAGGATGATCGACAGATTTGAAGACAGGAGAACATCCAGGCACTGCTTCGCTTTATATTTAGTAGGAGCTGGTGGGAGCTGTGGCAATTCTCTTCCCAATATACACCCTGAGAAATAAAAATAAAAACATCATAAAATTACAACGGTTAAGAAATTATTCATTTTTTTAACTTTGCTTTTAAACATTTTTTTTTCTATTCAGTGCAAGAAAAATGCTGCTATGCACCACTCAACTGAGTTTTACAGACATTTCCCAGCTTAACAGTAGGTCGCACCTCATAATAATCAAAGGAGCCCTAGTCCACTTCTTTAGTATACATCAGATCAACACTTGTCAGACATAAGCCCTGGGATTTCTGATATTAAGTGAAAATTGGCTTTAAGATGTGCCTCCCTTGTTTGTTACTCTGGAAGGCCACATGGGTCACTGAACTACACAGCTGACAGAACAATCAGCACGTCTCAAGAAAAGCTAAATCTGGACTGAAATGATCTGTTCAGACTTACCCAAGGCCAAGAGCAAGAATGTGTGAGATGAGTAAGGAGGGGATGACAACTTTGAGGAATTCAGCGGAGAAGATGCCACCTTTCTTCATGACTCCACTCTTCCTCATACTGAGAGACACTGAGCGTCGAGGGTGCCTGAAGTGAAACTCCCTGAGAAGAACGACCACTCATTAAATCCATATCCTGCCTCACCACAAGTGGATAATTGATGGATAAAATATCTACTTACTTTGGTGGAATGTTTTCTGGTCTGCTGGACCAATCAGCAACCCAGTCTACTTCTTTGTTCATTAAGATGTCTTCCTCTCTGTCTTTGTCGAGACCTTCTTCTTCTGACTGCAAATAAAGAAGCAAAGCAGGTATTATTCTAGAATCCGAGAGGGGTTTGGGTTGGGTTTCGAGGGATGAATAAAACGCAGCTGTGTTTTTACCTGACTACCTCTCAGGCTGGACATTTCCACGTCAAACATTATCTGACCTTCATCCTGATCTGGACTTGGTGGCCTGTGAGGACTGAGTTTGAGGTTGATTAAATATAACGTCAGAGCAAAAACAAGTAGACGGGCATGTAAAGTATTTCTGTCTTACCTATCGCAGGAGGAGTTACTTGGGCTGGATTCATGCTGTGCATCCAGGAGGATCTTTTCCATGTCTCCATTGTGGATAGAGGAAGATGATGGCACATGTTCTAGCCCTCCGATGAGGGTTTCATCACTCTCAGGCACTACTTGCAAGGTCTGTGTAGTCTGACTTTCAACATTTGCGTTTATTTGGTCTGCAGCGGGAGTTATGAGCGGGTTGCTTTGCGCACCTTGGGCTCCTGTGTTTCCATTTAATTCCAGTTCTACCCAGGAGCCTTTACACATGTCAAGAAGAAGGAAGAGGGGGAGAAATCAGACCTTTGTTTTGACTTCTTGACATTTAACAGAACAAGTATGAACACGCCCCTGACTGCTTTCACTCCGTCACACAGCTGACCTACATTTCCTGCACCAGACACTGTGCGTTTAACAGAACCGGTCGTGCACCGCATCCATGACGGCATGCACTTCTTTGTGCCACTGCCCCAGAAACTGCTCGCACATTTTCCAGACAGGAGGGTGTTATGTAATCGGTTAGAGCCAGCGGGCTTTGGGTGAGGACAGCAGTATCGACCTGATGTGCGCTTTTGGCCCTGTTATTTTCGTTCACGCCCCGATAAAAATAGCGTGTGACTGATGCGATTCGACGACGTTTGCGCAGTTTGGAAGCACAATTGCATAAGGAGAGAGGACTATCATCAGAGCTGCTCTGCCCTCATGTGAGCTCTTGCATAACTCAGTGCAGTGGGAGACTATATGTCCGGACATGTCGCTGTTCCAGCTGTGGCACAAATAAAACACGAGTCTCGGCTTTCAGCCATTATTATCTTACTGACCTTTGCTGAACGCGTACGTTTCAAAACTGTCTAAACGTCAGTCTAGTTTCATGTTTTAGACACACCGTTATAATCAGATTGTAGACACTTGAGCTAACATCCCACCATAGAGGACTACCTCGGGAACTCATATCAACATCCAAAAATAAAGACCTCTTTACTAAAGACGCTAACCGACTACCTCTGGAGCCAACACGACACGATTGACAAAAGATTAATAAACAAAACGGGCGCAAACGCAAGCTTTATTTCGCCTTTTGTCCAAAACTTGTTTTCATTTGGGCTAGAACCCGCCCAATCGCAATCCCTAACTATGATTGGCTGCGAGGCCATCAATCAAACATTTAGCGCAATACAATTGGCTGAGGCGTGGCGACGTCAAACACCATCACCCTCCACCCCTCCTAAGAGGAAATTCCATACCCGATCCAACTTTTACAATAAACCCTTCAATACGCAGATGTTCCCTAAAACACATGCTTCTTCAGAATTGTATGAGTAAGATCTATAACGCAAATCACGGAGAAAGTGGTGAGGGTACATACCGTGAAGACCGGGCTCTTCGTTATTGTTTTGTTGAGCAGCAGCGGTGGACATGTTGACTCCCCAGTTTTTGTATTCATCAACATGACACGCAGACAAACTACGTTCTGCGCATGTGCAGAGTATGTCCAGAGTCCAGACTCTATGGACAGACAAAAGACTAAATGCAGTCTGAGTCATCGATCGTCATCTGCGCTCTACTAGCTTATAGTAATGCTCAGAAAACTGTGGAGTGGATGACAAAGATCCTTTTTTTAGCATTCGTGTACGTGCGATAAAATATAAAAAAAAACAGATAAAGCATTAAAAGAGACAAGACTTGTGTACACAACCATGAGGACATGACCCCTGTGTCGTCACTCGCTCTAGATCAGCTGTTCTTTTATGATTTAGAGGAGATCACTTGCAAAGGTTCTTGAGGTGTGCTAATAGTGAGGTTGGCTTCCGTCACCTCCCAACAGTCACTAACTGGACTTAATTATTAATATGACATCCATTATGTCATAATGCAAGATTACACACAAGACACACACATATCTTGTGTGTGTACCGTGTGTAATCTATTACACTGCTGTAAACTGGAATTTCCCCAAGTGGGACAATAAAGGTATATTTTATCTAATCTAATTAGAAGCGAGGCTCCAATTGTCAGTAGTTCCCATTTGTAGGAAATATTAGACTTAGACTTCCTTTATTGTCATGACACAGACACATACAATGAATCTGGTAACGAAATGTCATAGATTGGCAGCTGATAACACAAATAAATATGGAAATAGAAAAGTGCACAGTTGCTGAAATGAATCCAAAGCCAAGAGTGACTACAGTGTAGATGTGACAACACACACAGTCAATAATAAATAAGAAATAAGATGGTCAATGTAACAATGTAAACAATAATGTAATGGACTCATTTGGGGAAAATCACAAGTACATCACAAAGTTTTGTTGGTTTAGATTTCTGCCCACTCCTTTTGAACGTCTAACCAAATAGGGTTTTTTCCCCTTTTAATTTCATGTTCAAATAAACCTTAATAAAAAAGGTTTTGTGGTATTCAGTGTTATGCCATGCATTTTTTATTTTTTTTTGGGGGGGGGGTTATTGTGTGTACTGTGGCGGATAATGGGTCATAATTATAAGCCTCTTTCAGTGAAATCATATTGGAAATAAACATTCAAATGACCCTGTGCTCTGCAGACCAGAAAGCAGAACCAAAGGCCCACAGAAGATCCAGAGATCTACACGGGCCAATTTAATTGCACTTATCGCCGACCGTGGTTCAGAAAAGCCTGCCTGCTATAATTTTCTAAAGATCTGCAACCTTTTCTACAAGTGCGAAGAAACTAAATGAAAGATCGTCTTTCTCAATTTACTCATTTATTCGATTGAACTCTACCTTATAAGCGTTTGTTAACTGTAAAATATTTTATAAAGGTCTATTTTACTGAAAGTAAAAAAGTGAGGTACTGTTAACTCCATCTAGATCAATTCATCTGGTCTGAAGAGTATTATTTTCAGGTACATGTATTAATAGATCGTGAAATGTTTTGTAAAATATTATGAAATGGTAAATGTAGGTCAGGGACATTATAAATGTGCTTTTTACGTAATTTAAAATGAGGCTTTTTGTGAATTGGTTTTTTTAATTTCTAAAAAAAATACTTTCCAGAAAAATACTTTGGGAAAACCTAAACATGGACACAACAGGATACATATACAGTATAGTCATTTATCACATATGAAGCAATGAATCAGATTACGTGTTTTATTCAGAAACCTGAAATTCTTTATTACTCTTCATCTAAATTGTCATTTATTCCATTGGACAAAGACAAAACTGTACAATGAACCATTTGTAGTCCCCCCCCCCCCCAAATAGATCACCAAAACTCTCAATTCAAGAGCCCCGTGAAAGAAAAACAAGAACATACAAATTAATGAAGTTCACAAAAATAAAAAGTGCATTTTTTTTAAACTCCTGTGACACATTAGACATGTATATAATGCTGCTGTTGGGAGGAAAAACATCATTACTCCAATTCAGACAGTTTTATTTATTTATTTTTTTCACAAAGGGCGAGTTTCACCGACCACAGGAATATGAAACCCGTTAAAAGCTATAATAGAAATTTTAATCACAAAAGTCTATCTTCTCCAGGTAAATAAAGGCTCTTTCCAGTCCTAAAAAGTCACTTTCTTGAAGGTACAAGGTTTTTGATCACAGAGCAGCGGTAAATTCCCCTGAGCAGTCTCCTGTCTGGCATGCCAGAAAGTTCAAGAAACATACTTGATTATCTTATCATTAATTCTGTAAGAAAGGCAAACGGGCTCTTCAGAACACCTGTGCATGTTGGCATGCACCAAAACAGTGTGAAGACAGTATGAGGGGACAGTAAAGAGTTCAGTTACTGGTTAGCCGTTTAGTACTACAAGTATAAGTACTAACTCTCAGTAATGTGACAGCTTTGACACTCATACAGCTTGTGGTGGTCTAAAAAGTATGGATTTTCTAAAACGATGACTCACTACTTTTCCACATAATACCAGTGAAGCGATTACATGCTATCCAGTACTTTAATCCAGACATGACATGATTGATCACTGACGTCATTTCCAAATGGATTATATTCCTCATCAGCTGGTGACTAATCAATTGTCCCAGGCTGTGAAATGGGACAAAAAAAAAGTGCCAGACCAGTCAGACTGTTACGTAAAATGTCACAGGACAAATACTTCTCACTTGTTCTTGCATCAGAATGTAAAATTAAGTTCTCACCAAGACTGTTGAATCCAAGAGCAGAGTAGTGTCTCTCTCATTACCTGACATTGCCTCGAGCCCCGAGGAAGTGACAATAACCACATAACACCACCAGCTGTTTCGGCAGCGGTGGGGATTTTGGTGATATTCATGTGTTTGAAGATCAATTAATAGTGTACAAAATGCAGTGACTCACTAAAGTACATGCCCTGACGTTCACCGAATGTGTCATCATAAAGTGTGGCTAGAGTGGGTAGTTCAAAAACTGAAGGGTTGACGGTTTTAACACCCCCTTTGTCTAAGTCGTGTGCTGACCTTCACCTCCAGTGCTGCTACTCTCACTGGTGGACGAATGTATGTGAATGTTAAGTGGTGGCCAGAGGGGCCATTGGCGCAAACTGGCATCCATACTTTCACTATAAAACCCGGTTTACTATCACCAGAGGGTGAATCTGAGAGCCAATGAATAATGGATCCGTTGTAGAAAGGCGATATAGAAATCGAATCCATTATTATAAAACTGTGCTAGAATTAACCTGTTTGCTCCACTAGAGAATTGGCAACGTTTAATAGAAGCACAGTGTAAAAAAAACAGCAGTGCTGCTTTAACTTGTGACGTATTTTATCCAAGTCACTACGGACAGCTCCGATATCAATCAACAGAAAAGCAAGCACTTCAAAAACAGATTTTTTTAAATATTGCGAGCCTGTATAGAGCTACCCCTGCATCACAGGAGACAGAAGACATTTTATACAATAACTGAAGACAAAATAAAGAAAAAAAACCAGTAACTCTTGTCTAGTCAATTAACTAGACTAACTTTAAAGAGAACCTGATAAAGAGTTTAAACATTAAATCTGTGATTAAAATGCTTTTATCATTTAGGCCGACAAAGGCCGGTTCATTCACAGCGAGCAAAATTATTCAGAAACCAAAGGATGGCACAGGGACAAAAACTTTAGATCCAATCTAACTCTGTCACATCCAAATAAGACCTATATAAACAGTCATAACAGCCAAATTTAAAAAAAAAACTGTCCTAGTGCTTATGACTACAGAAGTACTGACACCTGAAAATACCTTTCTTTGGACATCCCACGTCAAAGACACTCCCCTTGATGTCACAAAATCTCTCCAACCAAAAGACAACCTATCCACCGTGACAGATAGGCCGCGCCATCGGACAACCTTCCCATGTACAATCAGTCTAAAGAAACTACAGTGATCGGACTGTAATCCTGTCGCCATAATTTATACAAAAATAAAGTCAGCTTTAGCGATCATATTTCCTTTATCGGGTACAGTACAATTTTTTTTTTTTTAAAAGAAAAGACAAAACCTAAACAGAGATGAGATCAGGAGGGGACAGTGATCAACAACACGAGGTTTGTAGGAAACTGGCAAACACTAAGCACAGAGACCGTGAAAGTATTAGGCCACCACGTTCTTCCACGGGTGTTTATATACAAGCTTTTGACTTGAGCTGGTTTTCACACACGTGGGGGATGGCCAGTCTGACCAGTGCATCTTGTGTGCATAGCTTCATAGTCTAAAGGGACTGATTACTTTGGCATCAGTTCAATCGATACGCCTCCCAAAAGTACCAAAGTGCCAAATGTGGATGCATGCTATTGAGGTGTTTTGTTACACGAATGCCCAGTTATCTCTTTACTTTAGCCAAAAAGCTAAAATAGCGTATACATTAGGAGTGACCATTATACAAAAAGTCACCATTTAAATACATACAAAATAAACGTAAAGGGTTTGTAGTCGATTAAAAAGGTAATCCATCTTATTAATCTTGGTAATGTAGCCCAAAGAAAGAAAAAACCTTTCACAAATGACAAACTGTTTGACCACAGATGTTGTGGAAATGGAGTGCATCAGTGTAGTAGGGATGTGTTGCTAGCTTACTTCAGATGTCAGTGGATACTCGCAGCTGCATTTCCTTCAAGTAATTCCAAGACTGGTTTTATAGTCTGTCAATCAATTGCAGCGGCAGAGAAATCATCAATGTCTGTACACCAGCTGGGTTCTTCTACACTATTTGTATCGCTCAAACGTGATAAAAACCTGGAATGGCCCTTTAAGAGCATAAACATACTGCACATACCTCAATATGGAAGAAGTGGGGAGTGAACTTGGCAACATGAGAAATACTTGGAGCAAATACATAGTTCTGGCAGCTTTAATTATAAGTGTTCAGGCCAATATGAAAAGGAAGTTTGACACATATAGAAAAAGAGCAAATAATTCCCTATTCCAACTAATTTAAAATAAAAATGTGGACAAAAATGTATGTTTACTAGGTACGGCATACAAATGAATCATGTCAGGATGGCACAAAAAAAAAAACTGAAAGAAACTAGCCAAATGTGTGTATTAACACATTTCCCTTTGGTTTGGGGTGTAGTGGTAAAAGGTAATAGCTTGGTGAATGGAGTGATCCTACTGGAGGAATTTCGTGACACCAAGTCAAAGTCTGTACTGAGATCTAGAAACCGAGCTTTTTCATATGCATATAACAAAACCAAAACGTTCTTGCGATGGCTTGCTGGTATACATTGTGTAAATGCCACTGCTGTTTGTTGACAGAATGATTCTTGTCACCTTCAATGCAAAAAAAGAAAAACCGCAAAGGGCAGATTTTTTTTTTCCTTTAAGAAGACAGCAGGTACTATGTATATGTTTCAGAGCGGTGGGGCTCAAGGGGAGATTGGTTCATCAAATGCTAGTTCAGTTTTTCCTGGAATATGTACAGATTGTTGATGGTGGCCACAGCAATGATGTTATCCAGTGGGTGCCAGGCAGTGTGGAGGATTTTCTTGTTAAAGTCCAGACTGTCTACACTGATCTCATCCTTTTTACGTTTCCCACCTGTGCTCACTTTGCGGGGCTTCAGGACTGACCAAGGCTTGCTGTTCTCTCGCGAAGCCTCTAGGGTCACATCCTGCCGATAACCTCTGTCAAACATCCTGAAAAAGTTGTTGTAGGAACCAGTCATCACAACACTGCAGAGAGAAAAGAAACAAGTGAGCAAAGCGAGTGTTGACAAGCTTGGGTGGGCACACCAGACTGGTTCTTACCCATCCAACCTGAATGCCACTCAGTCCAGGTCTGCCCAGCCCAATTACAACTTTGATATGATTTGATACAATGACAGACTGCAGTTATTGCCTTGGTTTATGTCAGGGTGGGAAAAGTTACATGAAATCTGTCTGATAAAGTTCAAACAAAAAGTACGTCAAACTTCAGAATTTCTAATTCGGTATAATGTGATAGAGTGAATGGCATCCACTATCATGCCTGAGACACCCTGAGCCATCCTGATATAAAGTACTGCATGTTTAAATATCAAAGACACTGATCAATAACAGCTCTAGGTACTCTGGAGTCACAACAGTAGACATGAAGAGACCGGTATTGCATTAAATGTGGTCAAAATCATAAGTCAAAAACCTAATTTATATTGCGACACTGGAGTCAAAACAATAAATAATTTAGGTAATATTTGCACTAGTTTTAACCTTCGGCCTATAAACGGAGACATGTCTCCTAAGGTATTTATGTCTGCAAAGATTACCGACAGGTTTCAGAATAATTCTCATGCTGAGCCATCTTCACATTAATAATCCAATAAAACATGAACCAATAAGTATTAGCATCATTACCCCCACACCTACCAGATCATAAACAGCCTTTAGCTCTGCACCGACCAGATAAGCACAATAACAGATAAGGCTCAGTGCTGCCAAACAAGGGCTCGGCCAAAAACATGTACACATGCTATGGATGTTTGGTAAATAAATTTACTCTTAAATCACCAAGCAACTGTGAAAAGAAGAGACCTAAAATCTGCTTGAACTGCCTTCAAAAGCCCCCAATACTGCCCTGTATTAGGTCACTATTCACTCTAATTGTTCATGAGTAAAAGCCAAGACAACAGGGCTCCTACCTGTCTTTTCCATTCCAACAGCACTCGAACTTATCAAAGATGCAGTCATTCTCATACAGAGAACACAACTTACTCCTGAGATACTCATGTACCTGTTCAAAAAACACACAGAGGTGACATTCATAATTAGTATTAGTGCAAGGGTAGAACTATCATGGCACAAGTGTTGACTTTAGTAAAACACTACACGCCTGATACGTCTCTACTGGCCGAGTCTCCATGTTGAGATCCCAGATTTTGACAGACAGGTAGTCCCGTGTCATCATGTAGCGTCCACTGTGGCTGAACTTGACATCAGAGATGGAGGAAATTATTTCAGAAAAGAAAGAGCGGTTGTTTGGATCCTCTGGCTCTTCAAACACTGAAAAAGAGACACGTACAATAAACCATTTTTTGCAGATTATAGATAAGTCATTATATTGGCCAATGTGCTGTGTTTTCACGGCTCTCCAACATTTAATGTGTTTCTTCAAGTAAAAAAAAAAAGCAGCTTTATGTTACATTTCAGTAGTCTGTTTTGTTGACTCAAGTGTTTGCATTTCGTCCTTTTTTTATATTTTGTTGTTTATTTTTCATAAGACAATAACATTAAATTAGACAATACAGTCAGTCATTCACCACCGAGACTCACCCCCAACCGACACTATAGCAGGGCCAGAGGCGACAGCCAAAACAACACAGGATGAAACAAAACAAATCAAGGCCTTAAATACACAACTTTCACAGAGAGACACACATTAACCTCACACCTCCTCCATCCCACAAGTTCCACTCTGGTATGAGTCCATATCCACATTAGTCGTAGTCCAAATGTAGTCAATAACAGGTATATAGAGCTCAGTCCATGTGGTGTAAATCAAGTATATAGAGCTCAGTCCATTGCATCTCATCATTTAGGTTCTATCACATTCTTTTATGCAGATCTCAGAGCATCCTCACAGTTTACAGGTGTACTTTCTAGGGAACAGTTGCCTGAACAAGAACTTTTAGCTCATTTCCCAACATTCTCCTTTTACAAGACTATTGAGACCAAAGAGATGTGTGGTTTTCAGATATTAAAACTATTACTCAAGACACTACAAGTTACACCACTACTAGTCCATCTAGAATTAATCAGTTTACATGAATAACCAACATGCATTAGACACTTACATTTGACATGCTGGTCACATAGGGCTGATGCCCTCATGTCACACAGGCGAATGGTGCCCTTGCTGCTGCTATAGACAAAAGTGTTGCACTGGCTGGGGTGAAACTCCGCTGCTGTGATCACCTCTGTCAGCTCCTCCATATTGGCTGGTTTTATGTCAACAATATCTGAAAAGGGGAGGTTAAGGTTGAAGCTCTACATGACAAGTTTAATGACCTGCCAATGCAGGCAAAATATTCAGACTCATATGATGGTCTTTTTTTTTTTTAAAACACTATTCCTATTTAAAAAGGTTTGATTGACTTTGATGCCATCTGGTGGCAATATTGAGGAAGACATTATGGGGACTGCACACGTTTCCAAGAGAAAAAAAAAAAAACACAACACACTGCTGGTTATTTATAATACACCTATACCGTGTATACAAACATTTAGTAAACTCTTAGACTGAACTCAAACACATGATTCACGCTTGATATTTCTACTTCACCTGTCTAGGAAAAAAAAGATAAATTAAAATCTACAACTCAGTTTTAACTTTGTCATTGCATATGCATTACATAATGAAGTGGCTTCCAATGAGGTGCTGGGGAAAGACATTACTTCTTAGGGGAGATAATAAGGGAGAGCATGGAATTAGAAAACAAAGGATACTAAAACTGCGGTCAGTGATCTCCATGTGCCACAGGTTAATGCGAAGATCATCTGCAGACAGGTAGGTCTCATGATCACTGTTAACTGAGATGGAGTTGATGTGGTAGGTGTGAGCATTGGCAAACACTCGTCTGGGGCTGGCCTCCACCATCAAGTCCATGGGTCTAAATACTGGTACCTGAGGAGAGTAAAAGGTTAAGGTTAACTCCCTTTATTAGTCTACAACTTTTCAACAGACACCATAAGTGATTCTGTGTCAACGACAAATAAACAGCTATAGGTATCAAAGTCGTATATATTTAAGTCATCCTTCTATTAAGAAAACAAACAAATATATACAAATGATCCCAGTAACCATTAACTACTTAGCAAAAGCTAAGCTCCGGGTCACTGGAAACACAAGTGTAACTAACAAGGTAATGAATTACTGCATTGCAGTAACTGCTGTAAAGGAGGCGTCATTACTGTAATTACCTCCACTCGCATTAATGAAAAGTTAATGCAAACACAAATGAAAAACAGCAGCATCAATGACAACACAATTATCTTGAGTTCAGCTAGTATATACCTAGTTTGAAAATCTTTTAAAAGCTGCTATGACTTATTTGGTAATTGGAATAAAGATTTTTCCAAACATAATTCCCGCAAGGAATTAATAAGAAGTGCCATGATAAAATTACAAATCTAAACAATTTAAAAGCATGACTAAATGACATGACATGTACTGCCTACATAACACATGACGAAGTACTGTTATTTTACACAAACCCGCAGTGTTGTGACTGTATTGGGATCTCGGAATCGTCCATTTTCTTCCTTCAGATTGTACCCCTCAGGTCTCTTGTCACGTTCACTAATCTTCCACAGCTTTATGGTTTTGTCTAAAACATGAAAGCGGCAGATCCTCATAATATATCTTTAGTTACAAGGAAACAGTAAATTAGTGAAGGCTTACGTGCAAAGTAAAAATGAATATGTACTGTCTGTGAGATTTACTTACCATTGGTAGACAAAAGAAAGTGTGCTGCATTTTTCTGAGGCAACCATCGAATCTTGTTGATTTTCTCCTCAATCTCAAGGCTTTTTAGGTAGTCAAACTCAGGTTCATGGCTCTGGAAGGTGCTGTAAACATTGTACTCTCCACGGCACTGTGGCTGATTCTTATTCTAAACACCAAGAAAACCCACAATGGGGTATTAGTCATTTTAATGCAATTGTCAAAGATAACGCTAGTACTAGAACAGCAGCTGACAGGTAATCTCAGGTAATAAATACGTTGATAAGACCAAAACAAGATCCTATTACATATAGAAATATACGTACTTATATTTACATACATTTATAGGTCTTGTACTGGAAGGAATCTGAGGCCTTAACGTATTACTCTCAGCATTTTACTTATAAAATGATTAATTGTTGCAAATCCAGTTTCAATCACGTGTAACTCACCTCCGGCTCTTGCTGAAAAATGACAACACGACCTCCTTTGTCCCCAGTAGCTAGTAGTTCTCCAGAGTGGTTAAATTCAACAGTGGATATAATGTCAGCTGTGGGGGGAAAAAATCTGCTGTTTAATTAGCTTTGGCCAAATTCAGTCAATTTTCTATTTTATAGTCTAATTCTTTGATTGAAAGGAGCATAATGTATGAATGGGAACTATTAATATATACTGCACCAGTTTGTGCTTTTCAATTGGAATCAAACCATTTTTTTTTCTGTAGCTTTTTCCAATACTACACGAGTAGCTTTCACTATACAAGCATGTGGGAGATGAAAATCTTGTCAACCGTGAAGAAAACACAACAGCACAATGACGTGCGTGTAGTTATACAACACAGCGCACCAGGACTGAAGAGGACAGAGAGGGGTGCAAATAACCTCAGTATTATACTTTATCAATGACAAGCATTATCATCAAATCCTACAATAAAACAATCACTCCCCTTTCACTGACTGGCACAATTGAAAGCTCATTCTACCATAAATATGAGCTACTGTCTTGTTGAACACAGCGTTTGACAGCTACAATATAAAAACACAAATGAAGGAGAGAAATCCTGCATGCGTTAGATAAAACTATTGTAGTGTTGTAGTGGTGAGTCTCAGGCCTATGTAGTGCTATGTATTGACACAAGGAGAGGCTTACATCAATACGTGCTGAGGCAAAGATTACTGTAAACAACTACGAAGTCCTTCACACACAAACAAGTCCAACATGTACTGTAAACAGACATGTTTGAGCCTATGTGTATCAATACATTTACTCATTGATATTAGAAAAAGGAGAGAGGTGACAAGTCTTATTTGTTGGCGATGGGGTCTATACTTGTTCAATTGAAATGTTTTAATTCCGTATTTTTTCGTAGGTGTAAAATTAACCAAATCAATTGTGTAATAATAAAATGACACAAGGGCTAAAACTTAAAAGGCTTTAAGTGTGTGCGTGGTGACCATTTGGATTGAGCGCCACTGAATTTTTCAGTTCTTATTCTAGTTAAGTCTGGTATGTTTTAAATGAAAAAAAGGAACTATTCCAAATGATCACTAGTATGTGTGTTTTGCTTGACAACAAAGCGAGTACACTCTCCACATCACAGCAATCATAGCAGGACTTTTTCAATAACAAATGAAACCTAGTCTGTGTACCGGGGTAAAATTACAGGCATTTGATGAATAGTCCAAGACATGACACAGAGTTTTCAACTTACTCTACAATCTGAGGCATCCAAACAATCGACATACCTAACAACTTTCGGATAGTTTACTGAAACAATGGCCAGCATCCAATTGTGTGAAACTCCATCACCCAGTTATTCCACCTCAAGTGCCCACTTAACACAGTAAAGTTGATGTACTACTTCCCTAAACTCAGTTTAACAACTCCAAGACCGGCAGTATACAAATGAGAATGGGTCAGCATGTACTTACCGTCGGCGACATCGTCATCTATCGCTCCTTTGACTTGGGAAAAGCACCACTGCACATCAGTGTCCCCACCATCGGCCCCTGAACGCAGCACAGACCCCACTTTTAAACACACAGCCCTCATACATAACTTTACATGCGTTAGCCCCGCTGCTAACGTAGCTCGAACCAGTAACAGGAGAGCACGAGCGCACGCGACTTTATAACAGTTGCAAATATTGATCGGTGTGTTTAATTCCCCCAATTCGGATACATCAATAGGTCCTTAAAAAAACATTTACTGTGGGAAATGTTGACTTTTATGCGCCGGCATCTTTTAGGAAGTATCCTAGCTTGCTAGCTAGCCTCGTGCAGTTTGACCACAGAGAGGGCGATCGACACTTGCATTAAACAAGATCAGTTGTCTTTATAATAACGAACCTCACTGACGGTCGTGGTTCAGTTTGTGCTTTTACCTGCCATGGTGAGAGCGGCGGACGGACAGGTCTCTGCAGAGGGCTCGGGCCCTGGTCTGGTGTAGTGCTGACCCGGGTCGACTGGGGAGGTGGGGGGGGTTCCGACCAAGGAGCAGGGCACAAATGAACAGGGGAGTGCCTCCTTGCTCGGTCGTGGGACCGTTGAAGTCTTCGGCCCGGTGGAACAAGGCAGCAAGAAGTTGTTTTCAGCTAAAGAAAAGTCAACTACCAGCGGCGCTACGGGTGCTTAGACTTTGTACTCCACTTTGAGATTTCCCTCGCCTCTTGCCTCTCCCCGATATTACACTTTCAAAATGGCGCAACACGGGCGGCGTTCAGCAGTCATCGAATCAGGAGAGCAGCAAGGGTGCGCAATTAATCTGTCACTTACCGACTGTTCACCTGTTACTGCTATCTAAAATGTTCACGTTGTGCTCACGGCTATGTTACAATTAACTGCACTGTAGTGTATTCACGTTACTTAAAAGTACTCATAACTTTAAAAATATATATATTTTTTAAAAAAATCAGCTGCTAAGCTCCACCCGCACGGAGTACTGTAGTGTATACATCGAACTGACCCCAAGTCGCAGGGTTTGTTTTGTAAAAGAGACTGACGTCAATGAGATTTAAACTTTCGCATTAGCTGTGTTTACCACCGGGATCCACAGCATTATAATATATGGTTGGAATGGTTAATGTACACATGCACACGGTGTAACATTTAGAAGACGAACAGGATATATATACATTTGCTCCAGTGGCAGAACTTTCACATGCACCTGCTGCTATTTTTGCAACTTAAAACTGGTGCACGAGTTTTTCCTGGTAAAGTATTCAGAGGTAGTTACCTTAACAAATCTGTCGCAAACATTTTGAGCTGAGAAAAATGTGTTATTATCTCTTATATAGTTTTCACATTCCACATTATCACATTTTATAGCTTGTAGAAATTTTGCACTCAAGAGGACAAAACAGTTTGTAGGTTGCACATGTCAACACACAACATCATCTAATGCAACAATATAACCCCACAAAAAAGAACTATGGGGTTTTGTGTTCTGCTGAGAGCGTTCCAAGAGCTGCACAAAAGCTGCTACGTTGCAGTAAATAACATAAGAAGCATGATCAGTCTGATCAATCTGTACTGCACGGAGAATAGAATATATAGCCGCTGCAGCACAAACCACAATTCTCAAGAGGACCCGCATACAGTAAAATTAATTGTGGAACAGCTTTGTTTTTTCACCGGTTTTCTTTTTACTTTCCCACCATGAAATAAGTTGTCCATCGTGCCAGAAGCAGGGCACCGAACAGCACAGTGTAGCTGAACAGAACAAATTTCAGGACTTCTCTAAGTGTCCGAAGAAAGCGGATTAATAGAGGCTCCACCGTAGTGTCCAGATGTATCTTCTGTTTGCGACCATGATGGATGAGTTGTCCCATGTTCCCACCTCGACCCATTCTGCAAAGACACATTTCTGTGAAACTTTAGAAGAGAGTGCAATAACACACACACTGGACAGAATAGTTAAAGTTCACAATAGTAGGAAATTGTGCGAGTTTAATCTCTAAATTAATCAAATCATCAAAGGCCATGGGCTATGATGAGCAGTGGCGAAGAAACAAAAATCATTATTCTAGTAATAAATGACATTTCATTTGTATTTTTTTGTGTATTTTTCAGGCAAACACACAAGTAAGGAGTGTATTATTTTGAGTGCCTCATCAATTTGTTCAGCATTATAGGTGCAAATGGTTGTTTCTAGTCTCGCCGTCTAGGCTTGTAGAGACTACGATTTCACTGAAGCATTGTTAATAATTTATATGTTAATTGCACTTAGTGGGTTCAGTATTGATCTATTTTGGTTGTTCACATTTGCCAACAGCATACAATTGAATATATTTTTACTCACTTTCTTGACTGTATTTCTTAGTTTTTCTCTGATGTTCTACAAGGCATATAGAGTCTGGAAAAGACAAAATATCTTTACGTGCCTTTTCTTTGGTCACAGCAGCTTTTAACTCCATAATAAATCATGCAGTTAACTATATTTTTGTTAGTATAGTGACTCGCAAAGTAATTCAAAAACTACAATTAGAAGATATTAAAACACGCATGAATTAAAAACAAGATCAAGGACTCAAATATAATCCTACCTTAGTGTTGCTGATGCAGGACAGGAGCTGTTGGGGATGGTGTACTCCTCTGCTTCCACCCTTTTGGTCCAAGTTTGTGGGTGCAGCTTTGAGCGTTTCAGTCTCTTAAGGCGGAGGAGGAGCCAGGAGGAGGAACAGATCACAAGGATCCAAGACCTATGGGAATGATTTCATGGGAGACTTCAAATCCTCAACGCACCTGATGCTAAAACGATCAATGTTCTAAGTAGAAGAGTTCTTAGTTTAACAAATCCATCGACAAGGAGGAAATGAATATAGATTTACCCCAAGCAGAGTTCACAAAGATATGAGTGCTGTCAGCGTGTCTCCTTATGTTCATACTGTACAGCACGGAGAAGGTATTGACTGAAAGAGAGATCAAACACCCTCCTGCCGCACAGTTATCCTCTACCGGAACATGGAACAAATGGCCTCCTAATTCAATCAGTGCCCTGCGCTGTCAAATCATGGCTGCCGTGGGCTGAGCTCTCCAGACAGCACAGGGCCATTATCGGCTGATCAGGAGGCCTGTTACTGCGCTAATTGCTCCTTCGGAGAACTGCACCCCCGCTGACGGATACACTCCCATCCTTGCCTTTCATCTTCCTCTCCCTGATAACAACTGTCCCGATTCTCCAAAAAAGACCTGACTAGAAGCAAAATAGCTGTCATTCAAAGACTCATTTATGCTCATGATAGCTTTATTTAATTTTTTTTTTAAATGTGGCACGAAAAAAAAAAAACCTTTGATCAGAAATCTTGGAAATGTAAACAAAGGTGCATATATGACAATACAAGCAATGCAAAAAAAGACATACAGTACATACACATTATATACAGTAGCTTGAGAATAACAACCTCTCGGATGGAAATCTAAGCAAAAGGAAAAAGAGATCAACAGTATAGGGCTGGGCAATAAATCAAATTAAGTGTTTGCGTTTGTACAGTGTGAAAAAATATCTAAATAGTAAAATGGATGAGTGCTTCATCTTGTTCAACAAAAAATCATAAATGAACTGGTTTCTTAAATACTGAGCATGAATATAATTCTCCAGTCAATCGTGC
>JAPTHA010000029.1:10328904-10342505 GCA_029814585.1 Gymnapogon annona
CACACACACACACACACACACACACACACACACACACACACACACACACACACACACACACACACACACACAACACTCACACACACACAACACTCACACACATAGCGTTTAATCATTCTGATTCTCGTCTTCTGATCCTGCGGTTACCATGGCCACAGCTGGTAAAGGTGCATGACTCTATGTTCCTCTGTTCTCTTCATAATCCATACATGGAGCGCCAGAGCATGATGATACTTAAATTATCCGACTTATCTATGGCTTGTTTGAGGGGGATGTTGAAATTTGCCATCTGAGGCCGAAGCATCGGTGGGAGTGGCTTCATTTACAAATTCTTAACAGAGCTGTCTCTTAACAGAGATTCATCGGTGTCTCTGAAACTGGCGACTGGATCTTCCAAAAACAACCAGCCATATTAGAGAAGAACAGTTTAATTAACATGACATTTGGACAAAGTTCCCAGAAGATGGCACGTGGTGCTCAGAAACCAAGAAGGCTGAATGAAGCTGGATGTGCTAAGGCTTCTAGTGTCTCACCTGAACAACACCACTTCAAATATCTGTGACGTGCCACTATATAATCACCTCTGTGCATGTGTTGAGCCGCAGTGACGCTTTTGCTCCAGAGGATCAGCGTGAACTGTAAATAAACAAACCTTTCCCCACAAGTGCCATGCCAGAGCATCCCAACGGGAGTTTTTTGTCTTGAAAATTAAGCCAATGGTTATTTTTAGAATCGCAGTGTTGTTTTTTTTTTGTTGTTTTTTTTTCTAGTGGAGTACCGGCTCCTCCGTCGCCAGTAGATTTTCTAAAAAAACAAAAGAGAAAAGACACTCAGGGGCATTGTGTACCCGCTTGTTTGAGGTGGGACAAAAAAGGGAGGGTCAGATATCTTGCAGCTGTACTGTGCCAGCTTTTCAACGGAGACAAAACCACATTCAACCCAGTGATGGATTGAGAGGCCGTCTGAATGGTTTTTTATGGGATTTTTTGGCTTAAACCTTGGAGATTACATCGACGCACGACCAGCTGTAGGTTAGGTTACTTCTGGTCAAAAAAAAAAAAAAAGAAAAAAAGAAAACAGATGCACAATGTCTTTACAACCAGACCTTTAGTGTTCTGATTTAATGCCCCTGTCTGGTAGTACTTGTTTCCCTGAGATAAGATGAGAGGAAATTGAGGGAGCATGACTGTTCAATACATCAGCAGCCAGTTCTCCAAGTCCCACCTCTTACCTCAGGGGCACGCGGGGATGAATCACCATCAGCCAAGCAAATTTGAGACTCGCTGCAGACTCTTGCCGGAGTGGAGATAATTGAATGCTCCATGTCCGATGGCTTGCTACACTGTTTGTTTTCAAAGCCCCAAATTAAAACCCGTACAAAAGAAGTCTCCCGAAATTGCTGTGCGTCAAAACATCTGAGGGGGAAAGTGGGTCGGCGGTTATCCTTCCGTTGAATTTGAGGATGATTGCTGGAAATGAGACCTACAAGACACCCAAGTGCTAATTTAATGACTGTTTTGTTTGGTTTAACAATGAACCAACAAGCACATATGCCATTAGCGTGTGTTAGTGTGACGGCGGCGGGATAACAGCGTGATAGCTTGTTGGTCACTGGATGGTCTTTCCTGTTTTGTATCTCCAGCAATGCGGGACTTGGAGTCATGCCTGCCCTAGAGGATGTAGTTGAAATGAAGCAACGCTCTCACATTCGAGAGGTAAAGACTCCTCGCAGATGGTTCCACAGATGGTCCCGGTGGATGCAATTGTCTGACTGAAAACATGGAGAATTTATTAATACAACAAACTAAAAGCCTAACATCTTTCAATATTTTTTTCACGGCTCCCAAAAACATCACCGGATAAGCGCCCTGTGTTCCGCGCAAAGACCCGTCCGTGCACGTAGAGACCTGGGTACATAAAACATGCACTAATGCCATAAAGAGAAGAGACTTACACAGTGAGAAGCAATGGGGGGTGGGATTTGTAAATAATTAAAAAATGCTGAGTGATGTTTTTTCTCCTGCGGTGGCTTCTTGCTGCAATGCTTTACAATCTTGCCCAGGCCTCAGTGTGTTGCTACGTTGGCATCTCACGGCCCTCCATGGGGGATGGATGGACTTCTGCCACGCAACTGGGAGTGGGTGGCTACCTTGTGTTTTTAGTCCTCCCCACTATCCGCCCATGCCTGTCCTGGCGCGTGTCGAGCAGTAGACATTAAAACTGAGCAGCTACTCTGTTAATAAATCGATATTTAGAGATAGGAACACTCAAGGGCGCTTTTTTAAGGGGATGCTCTCACACTTCAATCCTGACTCCAAGCATTAAAACTGCGTCTAATCCATGTCCGCAGTGGGAAGGATTTGAAGCCTGTTTCTGTTTTATTGCTTTTTGTTTTTCCAATGTTGCAGTGCAAAATCAGTGATGTTTCATTACCTGTACTCTCAAGGGTTTTAGCAATTACTATAAGTACATGTTTTTACTACACACGATCACTGGAAATAACTCTTTGGGCTTGGCTTCTTTATGCCGCTTGTGTTTATGGATTAGTCAATCAGCACTTACCATTTGGACTCAACAGTTTACCGTCGTAGAAGAGCTGTCAGCACAAGCCATGAATTTGGTTTTGATTTCCCAAACAGCAGCCGTCAGCCCACCTGTGTCACCACGCGATGTGAGTAGCTGCTTTCACTCGGTGGCAGGTAGTCGATGCTGTGAGCCAAAGTCTTGCAAAATATTTTACAACAGGATCGTGATTTGGAGTTAAGGCTTCCACAGCTGTGTATTTATAACAAATAAGATGTGTAAAAGGAGAGGAAAAAAAAACCTTTCTCATTTCCGTATCTGAACTGTGAGCATCCGAGTCTGGGGATTTGATGCTGCCTTCTCTTTCATAATACGTCAAAACGATCCCAGCTCCTGCCTGGTGAAATGACAAGCCAACGAGGGTCTGACAAAACAAACATTTAACTTATTTCTAGTGTGAGCAATTCCCCCCTTGTTCACCTGATTTCTCAGATTTGTTACTCTTGTACTGAATGTGTTTAGTGCATTTTGTTTTATTCGCACTGTTACTTTGTTGGTTACAAGATGAATATACAGTATACATGAGAAAGTCTAAAGAAATGTTATAATTCAGCTTGTTTCCCTCGGCCTTGTGAAAAAAGGACTGCAATGTTATTGAGTCTTTAATAGGAAAAGGCAAAGAGCCAGAGTGCTAGAGCTGATGAAACATTAATGGTCACAGTAACCTGAAAAAAAAAATGTGTGCGGTAGTACTAGGGTTGTGAAATCCTTGGCGGTGTGTATTTGCTGGGCTGTGGGTATTTGTGCATGAATATCAACTCTGGCATCTACTTAGCATCAGCACCCTGGAAATGATTGGGAAGAAAAGTGCTGATTTGCGCGATATAGGGAGACCATGTTGGCTAGTGGTAAAGGCTAATGCCGGACGATTGGGTTACAGCCATGACAGGGCTTCAAGGCTTCTTTTATAAGCAACTGTACTCAAGTGAAACCAATTGTAAGACGTGGCATTGATTCATTAACCCACTTACTTAATGTCCTCCTTGGGAAATGTCAGGGGAATTCTTGTCCTGCAGTTGAAGCGTACTACGACATCGTCTGCAGTGTTGATGCATTTGCGTTTGGGTAATGTACGAATGGGAACAAAAATGGGAGGCTGTAATAACAAATCTAATCAAATAGAAAATAAAAAGCTTCAAATACTCAAATATATGCCATACATATGGCCGTAAAAAGGCAGAGAAAAACAGCAATTTCTCAGATGAGCATAATACATTTTTTGTTCATTGTCTAGTTGTATAAGAATTTCCGCAAAAGATTGGCGTAAAAAAAACAACAAAAAAACCTGCTCTTGAACAGTGAACATAATTGTTTTGCTGATCTCGGTGCAAGTGAAAGGGAGATGCCTTTCCTCCCTCTCCCCCATCCCCCCTCTGCCTCTCTCTGCCGTATACATAATGATCCATGTTAAATCAATCCATCAATACCCTAGTGCCTTGTTGTCACTCTGCTCGCTTTCATCTGGCCTTTGATCCTTAAAGCGTGTACGCTCAATCTCGGAATAATAACTAAAACGTCAGTGTCTTATCCCAGTTCTGCAGTAATGACTCATACACCTGCTATTGTAAGTGACATCAACAATAATTATTAACACAAGGGCCTGACAGGACTTCAAACCAGTTACTCAGACTTAGCTTTCACTTCAAGTATCCGAGGAGAATGTCTAAAAATGGACATGCAGGGTTCGCTCTGGAAGTGATACATGCGTGCAGCCCTGAATGTACGGATGCAGATTTGTATCGACCGTCCTCTCTGGCCCTTAGGAGAGACAGGTTTCTAAACCGGTCCTCTCCACCCCCATATGGAACGCTATAGATGCGTGGATGAGTTACGCCGATCAGACAGATGACTGTGTGAGTGGAAGCGCTCCCTCTGGTCTTTACTGTTGTCATATCACATGCGATCTGTTACTATTCGTGCCTAGTGTTTTTTCCAGACACTACTTGTGTGGTTGTTTGCACAATTCCTTGGCCACAGCTTTGCAGATCCCACCACATCTGAAGTTATCACCGAGGCTCCATGACATTTAGAAAACAACATACGGGAGAATATCTCCGGAGAGAAGCATCCACCACCTGACTGAGTCATCTTATATGGGAGGAAAACACGTACAAGATGACTGTTGGCGGTCGAGGGAGAGTCACAGATGACGCAGATTAGTTTCTTTTGAAAACTTCGGAAATATCGCAGCTCGTCTTAGGGTCACAGTGAAGTCATAAATCCAGAATAATGAGGCTCAGAGTGATGATTTGGTCTAGACAGCCGACCATAATTAACCGCAACTACATATACAGTGGAAAATATTGTAAAATGTAAAATCCCTCTTTGAATGTGCATGTAGATGAAACTGGGCTGCATTTGGAAATGCGCGCAGCACCAAAGCCAATTCTAACTGCTCTTTATGAAAAAAAAAGCCTCTATATGATCCTTCAGACTCTCTCCCGAATGCTAATTGGATTGTCACCTCAGTTCCCTCTAATAGTCCTCTTCTTCTGTTGCACGAGCGTCTACCCATAGTTGAAAGATCAGACTTTTCGGAGACAGTTGATCCTCCCAGCCCTGCCCCTCTGCGCCTCTCCATCCAGGACAATCATGTAACACAAATATCTGGCAAGTGAAAGAGGCCTCGCTTGAGAGCCTCGGCATATATGAGAACTACAGTCGTGTCTGAACTGTCAGGCTGCTGCTGAGAAGTGGAAAAGAGACGCTCCCTCAAGACTGCCATGCCACCGTTGGCTGGATGCAGCAGCATCACAGGGACGAGCCCACACCCAGAATGTCTATTGATAGCACAGCAAATTTGTTTTTATTCCGTGCGTCCTGCAGGTGACATAGCTACAGATTAGAGCTGAAAAAGGTATGCAGCCCGATGTTGTGCTGCATTATACGAGTGCCTCATCCTGCCTTTCATGCTCTCTCTCACTTTTTTCCAGCCTTGTGCAGCAGCCCCTTTTTGCTGCGATGAACAAGTGAAGCCTATTGATTTTCCTTTTTATCATCATGCATCGTTATCATTATCTCTCCCACTCTGTCTACTGTACGCTACCTGCAATATCCATCCTGCTCCATCACTCATCTCCATATTTGGGGCCCCGGAGGCTTTTAGTTCCTCTGAGTGGCCGCTGTTGCTCCTTTGTGGAGGCAGCAGGTCTTCTCTCACTGTCGGTTTTTCCCCTCAGGACATACACTGTATCCCCGGGCCAATGGCTGCTGCAGCACTCTATTGTCTGGCTGGTAGAGACTAGAAGCATAGAAGTCAATTGCACAGACTATAGATATAGAGACTCACTGGTATTGCTTGTAGATTTCTGTCGACGTCTTTTTTTTTTCTTTTTTTATCGTGCACTCTGTCTCACTTTAAATTTCCTTGGTTGTTCAATCAGTTGCATAAAGACTTTGGAAGAAGTTCCTCTGGACTCATAAGTTTTGCAGGAAGACATCCCAACCTGCCATTACCAGCCGTGGGCTGTGTTCCCAGTCTTGTTTTTTGGGGGGGATTTATGTACACAAATAAATTGCAAAAGTCAATCTCCTGTCATCCTGTACATTAAATACTCCGACTCTGCCACTCTAAGACTCTTCTTCACTCTGGCAAAAAAAAAACCATTCAGCTCCCCTACAGATTAGTCCAAGTATAACCCCCACCCCTCAACGCCACCCCCCATTGTAGCTAAAAACATTAGCGCCAACCAGCACATTAAGAAAGATCATGGGCATGAAAAAACAAAAGCTCTTAGTCAGCCCCGTCGGTAAGAGTGCACCTCCTCGTCCTCCCCCTGTGTGTGAAGCACAATTGAGACGTTCCTGCTATACGGAGCCATCTGTTTCTTTGACGTACAGAGTCACAAACAGTGAGGGTTTCATTACAGTTTCACTTACAGCCGCTATAATGATTATTCTTTCCGCCCCCATTTTGCACGACCTCTCCTCCACAGCTCTTCCAACTTCAAAGGAAACAACCCAGACCACCCACTTTTCCTCCGGACAGGATACTAGAGCACTGAGGAGCTGCATTTTTCTAAAGCTCAGTTTGTTCACTTTGTCACGCACAAAGTAATCAATTCTTCACTCGTTCGAACCATGGCACGTCATTATATCTTGCTTATATTTTTCAGACGAGATGTGCTGTCTGAAAATGCTGCTGGTGGGAATTTAATAAACAGCTTAGCAAGTGCACGGTACATATTAGGTTATAAAGTTGGCACCGGGAAATGTGCTTACTTTGCTGTTCGAGGCTGATATTTTGTTGCTATTTCAGGCTTCATATGTAATATTACAGGAGGATGATCGGGGGAATGTGATATTTACTTTGCCGGGAAATATGTGGAATGTCATAGGGATTTGTTTAGAGTGTTGGTTTTTGTTCTTATAATGGTGACAAAGGCGAAGTCATCATTACTTAACCCTACATCAGTGGGCACCTGTTAAATGAAATGTTTCTGGTGAGTTGCCAGTTGGACCGCAGCAATGTCCTGGCTCAGGAATTTGGTGGGAAAAGCTCTCTGTGATGAAAGTACAGCCCACGGTTGCGGTTAAAGGAGTGCTGCATAAGCATAAGATAAGAGCTGGAAATAATTCAAAAACGGTCTAAATCAAACAACCATCCATTTCCAAATGAAGAGTTGTAAATGCACCAGTGGCGTCTTTCATTACTTTTCCCAAAGATTGCTTACAAATCATCGGCGTCTTTCTCTCTTCCTGTTGTGCAGATTGTGATAGGGCAGCCATGACAGACACGGTGATGGGCGGCTCGGATCGTTGGGTGTCCAATGACAGGCAGCGGGGCATGCACGCGAGGTAAGTGCAGGTTTTGCAATATGTTTGTCATTTTTAACCCTCTGTGTATGTCCACAAATGCTAAACTGTGTCCTCCTTTGCTTTTACCTGCGTCCGCTTGATTCGTGATCTGTGAAACAGTGATAAAGAGCAGTAAGTAGATTAACTCTTACGCCACCTCTCTTATCTGTGTGTCCACTCTGATTGTTGAAAATGCTGTGATGTTGCTGCAAATGTGTGTTCATTCATGAATACTGGATGAGCATTTGCATTGTGCGAAGTCCACGTTTGTCCATTTAGTCTATTTCCTGCCAGCGAGTTTGTTTGTTCAATTTCTTCAAATACAGAAGGTAACGTGTGAACGTTTGATCGGTGTAAAATCAACTGGAGGATGTGTTTGGCTGATAGGGACAACTGGACCATGCAGCCAGGCCCTGGTCCTGGTCCAGACCTGACAGATGAAGAGAAGGAGATTATAAACAATGTAATCGCCCGTGCGGAGAAAATGGAGGCCATGGAGCAGGAGAGGATTGGGTGAGGCCCGATGGATAACGATCTGGTTTCTTCGATTATGTTTAGACAAAAGAAAAAATAGAAATGTATCACTGTGTGAAGATAATAAGATGCATACATTTGGGTTTGGGGTAATTAACAGTGACATTTCCAGTCAGATTTCACCCTGTGCTGCTGCAGGCGCTTGATAAACCGTCTGGATGACATGAAGAAGACTGTGTGCGGGGATGGAGTATCCCGCTGTTTGGTGTGTGGGGAGCAGCTGGGCTCACCTGGGGTCAGCTCAGTGGTGTGTGAAGACTGCAAAAAGGTACATAATGAGTCAGCCAATTACAATGAGGCCAAATAAATAAATAAATAACCACCCACTCCTCAACTCCTTTTGTGTCAACTGTTGCTGTTGACACAAAAAGTAGCCGAACCATTGTCGGTCATGGTCTGTGAGTTATTGTAACACTGTAAATGGCGAACAGCTGGAGTTCTTCTATTTTCTTGTGCTGTGTAGAGCATGTGCACCAAGTGTGGTACGCAGTGCAGCAGTCGGCCTCGTGCTGTGTGGCTATGCAAGATCTGCAGAGAACAGCGAGAGGTAAGAGCTTTTCACTACCGAAAAAAAAACAACACCACGAGAATAAAATTGGGACAACTACCACACTTTTCGTTCTGTTTTCATAGGTGTGGAAGAGGTCCGGTGCCTGGTTCTTCAAAGGTTTTCCTAAGCATTTCTTACCTTCACCGATGCCATTATCCAAACCAAAAGAGAAAAGTGCCCCAGTGGCTGCGGAGTCCCAAGGGTCGGCAGCCTCCAGGCCCAGAGAGGCAGCAGCTCAACCCCAACCACCAGGTCGACACCACTGATGTTTGCCTGCTCAGCATCAGTTACACACTTATTAGCATTATATCAACTTGTTCTTATAAAGAGTCCGTTTAATTCTGTCCCACTCAGGTCAGAGTCAGACTCCTGCCTCTGAGCAGCAAGTTTCAGGCAAGTTACCAACATCTGAGAAAATGCATCTGCTAAACGGCCGATGGTTTGCCAGAGTTTTTGCATTTCTCAGTAGCGCTGCCCGTTTCTTTTTTTTTTAATTATTATTTTTTTTCCAAAACACCACCCCCTCAGTCTCATTAGATCAGCATCTCAACAGCCGTCCTACTGCAACCCCGCTACTCATTGCTCTTTCCCCAAACATCGCACCTTTTATCTGCCTCCCAAATTTGGCCGTACCGCCCACTGTTGGCAGAGGAAGGGGATGAAGAGCTCAATTAAGCTTGTTGGAAAGTGCATGCTGTGACTTAGGATGAGACTCCAGGTGGCGTTGGCATGATGGGTTGCATTGTGTCATTTCACACTTTCAGGGTGATTACCTGTGCAGTGTGAAATCTCCATAAAAGCAAAAAAGGGGGATAGCTGGATTCAGTAGACCATATAGCGGCTGCACGTACAGTAGTCAACTGCCACAGCTTGTTGTAGCGTATGTAGGTCAATGCCTTTGCCACAAAAAAAAAAGCTGCAACATCAAAAGTATCCAGAGACTACAGCGTATTACAGATTCCACTGCAGCACGAGCCTGAAGTCGTGCGATTATGCATTATGACTCCCATATGGATTCGGCGTGTCTTTGCATTGACTCCGTTATGCTTTTCCTGCTTATTTATAGGAGCAGAGGCGCAGACGCGTCCGGGTTACCCACCTGTGGCTCCTAAACCATCAGTTGTGCGGATGGCCACGGGTGGAGCCGGCCCTGACGATGTGGGACAGGGCAGTCCCACGGTGATGAAGAAGATGGTGCCTGTTCAGAGCTCCAGACCTCAGCCTGCTGCAGCAGCGTCTCTGGCCCAGCAGGGTGAGAAGCAAATAGACACCTATCATCATCATCATCATCATCATCATCATCATCATCGTCATCATCATCATCATCAGTTTATTAACCCAATGTTTCCCAGACTTCTTTCATGGAAATGACTCATTTCCCAATCCACCACAGGCGTTATGTATAAATGATTAGCAGAGTGATCTTTTGAATAAATGACTGTTCCTTGTGATTGTTCCTATTATCTCCAAGAGCACAGTCGTCCACATTCAACAGATATGTCTTTAATAAGAACTTTGATTTATATACGTGGTACTTCAAACTTATACACGATTGACACTCAATAAAAAGATAAGCACGTGTAATCATGTCGAATTTCACATGGTCCACACACCCTGCAGGATTCTACCTTGTTGTGTATTCATTACAGCCCTCGTTAGCTAACAATCAGTCAGTCAACATTCAATTAACCACTTCAGGTTTAATTCATCTCATTAGAAACATCATCAGCGCATGTAGCATAAAGGGTTTACTATTAATTTAACCCTTTACTGACTGACTTCCAAATTAATTTCTCTACATTTACCTTGTCACAAGTCATTTTCCACCATATATTATTATATCATTCTCCGCAGTTTCCCATTTTGAGTTGAAAATCGGGTATTTTCCTATATTTCAATTACTGATCATGCAGATGTTCATGAAAGCCACCATAAATAGTGCTATATCAAAACTCTTGTCAAACTGCGTGGGTTTAAATGGGCCATACTGTATCTGAGTAACTGAACTTTACCAAAAATTCTCAAATGTATCATAGGATTCATGGTTGAAAAGTTCCTGGGAACTGCTCTGTGTTTGGGAATGGACTCCCATTGATGACGAACTATTAATGAAATATTATCTGAGCAGATCTATTTCCTTGTTTTGCCACTGATGATTGACTGTGGTTGTAGGTTCAGTGACAGCAGATGGAGGTCCTTACTCTTCTGAACACAGAGCGCCTCCTGCAGCGCGAGAGGAGAGGAGGCAGCCCGCTGCCTACAGCGCTCCTTCAGTCCGACAGCAGCCTCCTCCAGCAGAGGAGGAGGAGGAGGCCAACGACTATGACTCTGATGAAGCTAGTGAGTACACCATCTGCTCACTCTTCTCAAACAGTACGGTGGCTAATGCAACTAGCGTCAGGCCGACACTGTTGATGTTTTCCATACGATTTAAGGTAAATGGCAGCAGATGGAATACGATGGGTTTTTTTTTCTTATACTCTGAATTAAAGCTAATTGTATTGTTGTGCAGAATACAGTATTAGAAAATAATGTTCTTAATTTGGCAGCGTCACTGTTTCTCTTAGAGAATCTGAGTCATATCATGTCGATGCTGGTTTTGCAGCCTTATCGTCTACTGATAATAATTCATATCTATATTTTTGCCTGGTTGTCGTAGGAAGTGTCTTTATTGCAGCATATACTTAGCCCGGTATGAAATGACAAATGATAACCACCAGGTGTTATTGGACCACAGAAATCAATACGGTAGGACTAAACCAGAGGAAGATGTAAAGCAGTGAATCAGCGGTGATGCATAATCCATACGATTGTACGGTTTTATTTATTTATTTATTTATTTTTCATGAATCCTATTTTAATGATGGGAATGGTGCCACGCCAGTCATGTTCGGAGCCTGCAGCGTCAAGCAGCCTTTATTCCCTCTCTAGGGGGCTGGGTGTTAATTTATTTTATTGAGGTCCGGGAATACGGAACTGTGCAAATAACTGGAGATACAACGGGGCTAACAGGATATAGATTCCCCTTGTGTTTGATCCTGTCCCTTGTGTTGAGAGTGAAAATGGCAGAAATAGTAATGGTTTTTATGTGCTTGGTCTCAGTGGAGTGGTGAGGGGTGAGTGCAGCTAAGCTCTATATTGTTGATTAGTTTCACTGGCTCCAATGGCTAATTCTTACTTAGTATTGCAGATTCATATGTCTCAGTTGATTCTTTGAACGTGAAAGCCAGGAGAGGTTCAAATTAATTAGGATTCTGTACCGTTCTTGGATTCTATTTAAAAATGTGACTGAAACCGTAAGCGTGATATCTGCAACTCATCTGTTAGACCAATTAAAATGATGAGTCTATCAGTTCATTACAGAAAAACACAAGCAAAATCACATCTTGATTATTCTGTACCCTATCTAGCAACCAATTTCCTCCACCGTGTATCAGTGTGGGTAGTGTGTGTGTGTTTTTCTCCTTTTTATTTTCTCACTCAGAACCTTATTTTCTCAATGTCTTCTTTAGGGACCGGTGTGTTTATTTGATTTCTCTTCTATGATATGCTGCTACTTTGTAATGAGATTTTTCCACTGCTTACCTAAAAGCTGTGAACACGCTGCTTTACTGTGGTTCGTTGAATCACATGATTTCGGCAGGACGTGGGACTTGTGTGTTTGTGTATTTTTGTAGCATGTTCTGTTTAATTACAGTATGTCCTTTCCTGCTTTTACACTTTTAATTATTCAGCAGTTGACTTGTTGTCTCTGTAGTCTAATGCAGTGGTTGGTCTGGGTCTCTTTCAGCTACTCTGGGCTCTCTAGAGTTCAGTCTGCTCTATGAACAGGAAAGCAACAGCCTACACTGTAGCATCCTCAAAGCAAAGGTACCATTATTCTGCTCATACTCACACACGGGGACAATTACAATGAAGTGCTTTGTGTTAAAAAGCTCCCAAATAGCACTTGAGCCTAATTGCTGCCTATTGTTCGTGATGTGATAGACACCCATGTGCTTTTTCTTCACAGGGACTGAAACCCATGGACTCCAATGGGCTAGCAGACCCTTATGTCAAGCTTCATCTGCTACCAGGGGCCAGCAAGGTACAAGACATGCCTGTCCCAAATTAAGCATTTACTTCTTTTGAAATATTTATGCAGCTAAAATGTTGCCAAGGAAAATTAAAAAACAAACAAAAAAACAATAAGGAAGGGTTGGTGAGAGGTCTTTTGGCAAGCTCAAGCCTGACACCTTGTGGTTTGAGCGTACAAAGTCAAACATTTATTGATGGCAAGATGCCTACAAAAGTCCGACATTGAAGTGAACACTGTGAAAGTAGAGGCGATATCGTCGAATCTGCCAAGTTGCTTCAATAACCTGCAGTAGGAAGCAGCGTCGTGTAGATAACTGGTGTGATAAAGGTTACCAACCAGAGATGCTTTTGATATTGGGTAGTGGAAACTTGCCCTGAGATGTCTTTTCCTTATCTACTATTCCCATCCAACAGTCGACAAAGTTGCGCACAAAGACGCTGAGAAACACCCGCAACCCTGCGTGGAATGAGACACTGACCTACCATGGGCTGACGGATGACGACATGCAGCGAAAGACTCTCAGGTGGATAAGAGTAGCTCATAGAGTCTGTCTGCCGTCAATCATTTGCACTCAGACCGGTGCAGAAACCGGAGATGAGTGTTTCAGTCTCATCTGGCTGCGGTTAATGTGTTAAAGCAGGGGTGTCAAACATGTGGCCCGGGCTCCAAATGTGGCCCACCAATGGTTATTATGCAGCCTGTGGAATGAATTTGTAAAATGCAAAAAATTACATCTAAGAATCTAAAAATATTAATATACTAATATGCACAGGTTAATTTCTGGGGAAATTAACCCGTGCAATATCACAACCATTATTTTTATTTATGGACACTTTTTATTCATGGCAACTAAAGACCTCTTTGCTTGTGGAAATATTTCTTATTCTTGTTCTTAGCTCTTTTTTTATCGTGCACGAAAATGCAAATACTGGAGTGTCAAATCCAATTTTGTTGTGAAACCAATGACAATAAAGTCTATTCTATTCTATTGTATTCTATATAATGACTATATAAATATATATATTTATATAGTTATATATATAACCTGTATAAGATCGG
>JAPTHA010000029.1:10342605-10387898 GCA_029814585.1 Gymnapogon annona
TATAACTAACCGTAACAAATATAAACAACCTGAAATGTCTGTAGAGAAGTCAGCGTACTTTTATCAATATTCTACCTGTTATTAAATGTTTTGTGTATGTGTAGATCCACTGTGATCTGTAAGTTATAATGAACAGTATAAATGATAAACTGAGGTATATTATTGCTAAAAATAAACTTATTTTCCTAAAGAATTTTGAGGTTGTCAATGATATTCACATTGTTTTAAAGGACTGTTTTAGTAGACGTAAACATTTTCATCATATGAGGACATTTTGGAGTTGACATTATTCACATGTCATTCTGTTATTATTGGACTGGTCCGGCCCATGTCAGACCTATTGAGGCCAAATTTGGCCCCTGAACTAAAATGAGTTTGACACGCCTGCGTTAAAGTGTGGAACAAGTCTATGCGATTGAGGGTCTCTTTTTATTTTCAGGCTGTCTGTCTGTGATGAAGACAAGTTCGGGCATAATGAGTTTATTGGGGAAACCCGAGTGGCGCTGAAGAAACTGAAGATGAACACCAAGAAAAACTTTAACGTGTGTCTCGAGAGAGTTGTCCCTGTGAGTCTAATTCAGTCACAGTCCAGCAATCCTTTGTTCTCAATGTCTTAATCTCCTATTGACCGGCTGTAATCTCGTTCCCTTTGCAGACAAAGAGAACAGCAACAGCCGGCACAGCTCGAGGCATTTCTCTCTACGAAGATGAGGCAATGCTTTATTTCCAGCGTGTCTTAACGTGATAGATTCCTGCAATATTTAATAGAAATCTTATCGCAAATACCCCTGAACTTATGTCGTGGCTTATATACTTTAGGTGGGGAAAGATGGAGGAGATGTGGAGGAGCGCGGTCGGATTCTCATCTCCCTCATGTACAACACTCAGCAGAACCGCCTTATCGTAGGGGTCGTGCGCTGCGTTCATCTGGCTGCCATGGATGCTAATGGTTACTCTGACCCTTATGTCAAAATGTAGGTTGTATAAAGGGAGTAAAATGTGCTTTGTGTTGGATGCAAGAAACACAGTATTGACATTGCTTTTACAGATGCCTGAAACCTGACATGGGGAAAAAGGGGAAGTGCAAAACACAGATCAAGAAGCGGACTCTAAACCCAGAATTTAATGAGGTCAGAGGGTTTTTGTTTTTTTTTTAAATGTTGTAGTTAAATAAAGGGCTTTAGATTATCCTCAAATTATTCTTTTATTAAGTGTGTTGTTGTTTTTTATGGCCAAATTTAAGGGATCTTGGCTTTGGTTTGGCGATTTAACAGCCGTCTTGATTAAATTGCAGGAATTCGGCTACGATATCAAACACAGCGAACTTGCCAAGAAGACTTTAGACGTCTCTGTGTGGGACTATGACATCGGAAAAGCCAATGACTACATAGGTAAATATTAGGTGAGTGACATTGCTCAACATTGAGGCTCGACTAATCTAACTCATTGGTTTATTTCCTGCCAGGTGGTTGCCAGCTGGGTATTACCGCAAAAGGAGAAAGGCTGAAGCACTGGTATGAGTGTTTGAAGAACAAAGACAAGAAGATTGAGCGCTGGCATACCTTGATGAACGAGAATCATGTGTCAAGTGATTAACCACTTGCCCCTCTATACAGCATGAGCTGAGCCCCCCCGCCCCCCACTCTATAGTTTGCAGTCCCACCTAATGCACTTTCTTTTTCATTTTGTCATTTTTACACATCCATTCACTTTCACACAGGCTTCTCTCCGCTCTGATGTCCTACACTATACTCTTCTTTCCTGGCGTCCAGTAACCGTTTCTCTCTGCTTGTGCTGTTACTTAATCTGCCTCTGGGACAAATCATGGCATAAACAAAATAGGAATTTCATTAATCTTACTAAGGCATCAAGTGCAACTTGTCAAGGGACAGCAGCACAGAGACCATCATGCCTGTCAGTGACATTAAATTACGTGTGGAATTTGACACATTCTTTACTAAAGAAATTGAAGTCTGAATTGCACTGGCTCAGATTAAGAAAAGCAATATGTTATGAGATATGAGGTCAAAACCCTCCCCGAAGGTAATAAACGGTCATGCCTGTAATTCATTAGACTGTCGGGGTATAACGTTGATTTTTCTGTGATTACTTCATGCTGTAGTGTTACACTTGAATTGTATAAGCATGCCAAGCTACAGATAAGAATTACGTGCCACATGCAGCTGTACCTTCACTTAATTCCAGCTGTGCCCACTGTCCCTAACATATTGTATATTTCCATGAAGAAATGTTTACATATTGATACATTGCTCAGGTTAGGATAGAAAATACAGTCATCTGATATGCAGATGATGCATTAATCTGTGGACCATGAGCTAGATGAATCTTTCATCAGTTGCCGTTAATTTAAGATTATAGCACATGTAGTTAATATTAGGAATTTTTAGGTATTATTAATTGGGCTGTGAATTTTGAGTTTGTCGGACATAGGCCTCTTAATTGTTTCATTAGGCAAAACTGAAAAGTGAACAGTATTTTTCCAGTTTATTTCTGGCAGGAAAAAAGGAGTTTCCTCCTGCTACCTCTACTCCTCTGAAGCTTGCGGTTCACTCTGATGCATCAGAGGTTTTCTACTGCAGTTGTACACACTTGGTCAGGTTTCTTACAGTAGAGGACGCAGCTGCTCTGCTTGATAGGTAGAGTAGGTGCGACAGGTTATGTCATAGGTATGTGCAGCTTTACCTGCATGCACTGTGCTCGTGATTCTTGTGTGCCTAGGGCAGCTGTGGCCTGCTTTTACCCCAACACACACTTTGCACAAAGCAGGGCCCTTTCTTTTTGCCACACTCCAATCATTAAGGCTTTAGTGTGTGTTGTTCTCTAATCACAGCAAACCAAGGAAAGCACACCTTACAAAGTGGAATGACCTCAATTTATACAGCTGTTTGCAAGTTATTCCAATGTCAGAACAAAGACAAAAACAAAAAATCCTATGCATGAAATGTCTTGTGGTTCAAGATATATATATTCTTTGTAAGAAATTAATGCTATTGTAATTCAATTGATGTTTACACTTCTTCCCCATAACATTCCCGTCACTACTTTATATACAAAATGCCATATTCTGCATGACTATGGTGACTATGGTGTAACCTGAATAAACTGGTCTGATTGCATTCACAGGATAAACTGATAACTGTTAGCAACTGAGCACATCAATGAGATGATCCAACTCTATAGTAGCAAACATTGAGATGAATCTCATTCTTGGAACGAGTCTTTCTGTACATACACATTGAAATCTCTCTAGTGTCTTGTTCTCGCTGCACAGCCACTCTGCCCTCCAGCGGGGCCGGTTCAACACCCATCAGTAGCATCATACGCTGTCTTATGTTGTGCTACTTCAAACACAGAGATCATTGGATGATGATCAGCATAAAGTATATTCAGTAGTTTTTTAACAGGCTTCTCTCTGAGCTACTCACATAGCTTTCCTTTACTTGATTCTGCCAGTTCAGTGGAATGTTTATTTGTTTAACTCTGTATTTGTACATAGATAGTGCATGCACTGAAAAGTTGTATGTTTGCAAATAACTTTGCATGTAAAGATTTTGCAGAGTTTACACAGATCAATAAAATGTCATAAAAACTTCTAAACGTTTAAGTGTGATGAAGTCTTATAGAAAAAGTACATGGTTTGAGGAAACCTGCAGGTTCTCCTTGGGTTATATTATATGAAGTAATATTTATTTCTTTTATTTATTTAACCTTTATTTTGAGTAACATTAAGAATCACAGTAAAACAAGTAAAAGAAACAGATAAAACAGTGCAGATACATAAAAAGTAACATAGCATTTAGAAATATCTGATTATTGTCATTCTTGATTGGAAATGGTGAATAATTGGCTTGAAATCAAATAAAGTCGCTTTATGTGGCTGGAAAGTTACTGCAGTTTTGATATTAATGCAGATGGAGTAATACAGTAAATCAAATCAAGTTTATTTGTACAGCCCTGATTCACACAATATGGTCTCAAAGGCCTTCACAAGCCCACAGATGACAGTAAATGAAGACATCCCTTGGTGTGAACCCCCCACAGTACACAGATAGAACCTAGACAACAGACATTTTGAGATGCATTTTCGGTCAAATTGCTTTAATCTTCATTGGGTGGCTCGTTTCCCACAGCTCGCATATTTGACGCTGTGTTCTGCAGGTTAGGGCAGCTCGACATTTGAAGGATGCGCATTGTTTTCCTAACGCCTGGGATCAACGAACATAGTACCACACAATAAACCTGCTCTGATTAACGCGTGAAATAGACAAGTATAAACGTCGCCTGATCTGATTACCTGAACCACACCACACTCTGGGAAAGTGGGCAGTGTCATTTGACAAGCCTCCACATCACACCACATCATAGACCAATGAGAGGACCCTCTCATCCCGAACCCGGTTTACCCTGGAGGCGCACATGCCTATCCCAGTTGGAGAGACACCTTTAAGCCGGTCCTTGCAGAAGTTCACTCATACCTCAGGCAGACAGCCACTCATCATTTTAACATCATATCCAACTTGTACCCAAAGTGGGTTACGCACCAATTTTATACTGAAATGCACCGTAGATACGCTCTCCACCTTGTTTTTACCCAATTATGGTACATTTTATTAAATGTACAAGATGTGGTCGGGTCAGGATATTTTTGTCTCAGGTCGAGCCCAGTTGAGGACAGACAAACTCGGGTAACGTTCCTGCGGCAGAAGGCTGGCGCGCGCTCCCTGTACCTCACCACATGGTCTGAAGATTTGCGACTGGTCACCTGCGAGATCAATACCAATCCTCACGTCACGGAAAGCTACGACGCTTTTTGTAAGAGCAGCAACAGTGAGCCCGAAGAAATCAACCAGAGATACAACATCAGTATTGTGTTATCACCTGATGCTCCATGCGCACCGGATGAGCCCGGTGCGCAAAAGTTCACCGAGAGCGCAGAAGGAGAGGGGAAAGTTCGGAGAAAACGGGCCTGGGTATTCCCAGGTACACTGTGGTGCGGCCACGGATCCCACGCCGGTGGATATGATCAACTAGGTGAGAGCTGGTCATTTTGGTGTTCCACACTCCCCTTCCACATCAAACAAATCCGCCAAACAGTAATGCAATAGTTATAGAACGAAGAGATGCCTGAACCCTAAGGAATGTTTATGGTCCTGCTGCTGCAGCTGTTTGATCCTGGAACCTTACCCCCCAGTTTAACCCCCAGTTTAACATAGGGCTAATTTTCTGTCAGTTCCCTAATTCTTTTTTTTCTTTTTTTCTTTTTTTTTTTTAGCTTGGAGTGATTTATCACGTTTACACCCCTCTTATTACCTCCTGTATTTTACATTTTAAACGGAAGTCGGGTATTTTCTTATATTTAATGCATTGGTTATGTAAACATTCATGGAAGTTCAGATTAAATTTGTGGGTATTGTATGGAAAACTCTGAGAAAAAGGGCCTTTTTCAGTGTGTCCATCTGCTCTCATTGATCCAACTCTTACTGCTGAATCATATTGTAGTAGATGAAGGTGGTTCCATGATAACTTTGGAGCTTCTAAACATCCAAATGGGTCATTAATGATGACCACAAAAAGATGAATAGTATTTTTCACCAATTATTTACATGCAATGATAGGGTTAGTGGATCAGTAAGCATTTAATTTGTTATTAGATTAGATATACCTTTATTCGTTCCACTCGGGGAAATGTCTTTTATATATATGTGTCAATATTATTGGTGGATGTTCAGATCTTTAAGAGTAGGACCATTCTGCACTCATGAATCAGCAGTTTTAATGTTTAAATAGCAAAATAAAGAATCTGATATTGCAACAAATAGTGATAAATCACTTAAGAAATATGAAATTTGGAGAAAAATCTATACCACAAAATCAGCCCTGGGTCTTTATAGATTAAGCTGTCACTTACTGCATACACTGTCGCTATAACAAACCATTGCTAAAATGAGAATGATGAACAGACACAGGTTGTGTTTTTCTGACTAGAGTCCAACTGAATGGAACTGAAATAAGAACACCTCGTTTTGTAAAGTGTGATATAAAATTAAGTAACACCTATTCGCGTGAAACAAAGACATGGAGAAAAGCAATTATGAAGCAAAGTCAATTTGCATGTAATAGCACATTAGATTATGAAACTTAGACGCCAGCAGCTTTGATCTTACGCAGGCAGTCTCTTGACCTGTTTTAACCCCGGTTTCCTGTTGAATCATTGAATTATGTACTTCTTGACAGGTATGTTTGAGGCTGCAGACAGATGCTGCCGGGAGCACGACCATTGTAGTCATATCATTCCTGGAATGACAGTAAATTATGGAGTCTTCAACCACAACTTCTTCACTGTCTCCCACTGCGATTGTGACCAAAGGTAGGCCTCTGAAAATGACACACAGCCAGAACTTTCCAAGAATTCACCACCTGCAGAGAACTTGTCCTCCCCTGCAGCAATTTTCCCCAGTTATGTTCCTGCACTGCAGAGATGGGCGTCTAAAAATGAAACGCGCACAGAGCTGTTGAAATGTCTGAGCTTAATAAGAGCTGTGAAAATTACTGTATTTTACCCTGCACATAAATTTTCCATTTCTGGCTTGAGCATGTTACTCAGATTATTGTATTTGGTGAGCACATCGTTTCAACCTTAAGAGCAGTTTTCACTCTCTCTGCTATAGGACATGGATCGTCAGAGACTGTTTGTTAACAATGAGGTGTACTGTCATTCGTTTCTGATCTCGCCAGGTTTCAACGATGCCTTCTCAGTGTCAATGATACAATTTCCAACATGGTGGGCTACAGCTTCTTCAACATCCTGCGTGTTCCCTGCTTTGAGCTCAATCGACAGAGGCAATGCACAGAGAAGTACTGGTGGGGAAAGTAAGCGAAATGTTAATATTCTTGCTTATAATTCACAGTGCATGTAACTGATATTATGGAGTAAATGTAGTCTAAATCAAACACTTGGATATATGGCGCTCAGTTGAAGAAATACTGACATTGGAGATAACTTGGCTCAATGTAGATGCATTTTTGGTTAATGACAAAGGGCCCACAATAGGACCGTGAGAAATTTTTCACGGGTGAGTCATTCCCAATGTTATAGTGAAATTTCCGTTATTGAGGTAGGGCGTCAACTGGCAGAGTGTAATTACAGTCACGCCTTTGATAGTTTTCATTTAAACCATTTGAGAAAGTGCATCAAACACAGCAGGTGCAACAACACCAGATACACATTATTACTTCAGCCAGCATCTGAGTTCACCCTGAAACCAGTCATCAGAGCAGTTTCTGTAGTATGGGCTGAAGCTTTCTAATCAGTGATTGGTTACATATATATATGTATATGTATGTATATATAATGATGATTTTTTTCAATTCACCATCCTCATAAAATTTAAACCGAACAGGAGATAAACTAAAAATCGGACCAAATTCCCTCTTTTATTTAGATTTTATTTAAGGTTTATTTGACCATGTTTAGATATACCTTTATTAGTCCCACTCGGGTAAATTTCAGATGATCTCATTGAAGTGGGAGATCTCTTTTTCAAGGGTGGCCTGACCAAGATGGCAGTGATTACACTCGGATCACTACAGTTTTACAATAATTAAAGCATCTGCAAACATAAAAAAGTCATATTCTACCAGTCAAAACATTTTACAGACCAACAGTCTTGAGTCTGGAATTTTAACGAGCCTTTAAAATCAGTCAAAGGAATCAGTGTTTGTAGGTGGAGCTCACACTTCAGCTTGTTCCAGGCATCAGGGGCTGAAAACCTCAAAGACTTACAGTATTTCTTAATTCAGTCCTTATCTTTGGAAAGAATATGGTGTATGGTGGAATAAACAGAGGTGGTCCAATTTAGACTCCAATACTAGAAATGGAATGGAACCAGGAGGGCATAGTGCAACAAAGAATCAGTTCAAACAAAATGTCATGACATGACATGACGCATTTCCTAGTTATATCTTATCTATTACCTTACACAACTATGCTGTGTGTCGTCAAAAGTCATGCATTTACTTGGAATGAGTAGTGATGCCTGTTTGGATGTCTGCGGTAGCAGGTGCAGCTGGGAACTCTGTGAATTGGGTTTGATTTGTCTTGTAGTAACATGCCTGGAATGTTATCAAATCCCAATAATTATGAGGGGCATGGTGTCACACCTGTCCTTTTTTTCAACCTGTTTATCCGGTTATAGAAAAAAAAGGCCTTACGAAACTAAATTATTAATGGGTAACATTTCCTTCTGTTAATAATATTACACTATAAACAATATTGTAATGACTGTGTTCAGGGAGTGACTTAAATTTCCACTGTGTCTCTATAATTGTGTCCTTGTGAAAATGTTAATTATAGTGCAGGAAATGACAGGATACATCTTAAATGGAACATGCGGCGGTTCTTTATTATATAGCTGCAATTGATGTCGTGAATATACTGGAGATCATTAATATGTCAGGCAAAAATACTGATGATGATTTCTTTTGGCTTTTTCCCAAAAATTCTGATGATGAGTTCTTTCGGCTTTTTCCCTTCTGGGGGTTGCCACAGCAAAATTCAATTTACATATTTGATTTGGCAGGAGTTTTTTTTTTACGTCGGATGCCCTCCCTGACACAACCCTTGTATTTATCCGGGCACAATGAGACATTGAAGCTACAGCTGTAGGCAGCAGTATGAATGCACCAGCCTGCCTTACCAACCGAGCTGTCTAGCCACTCAAGCAAAAATACAGGAATGTAGAATTTCTTGTCCTTGGCTGAGTTTTCACTTGTCTCCTTTTTATTCTCCCGAGGTGCAAGAAAACAAAAGAGGCTGCCTATGCCACGTTTAAAAACTCTCGTCCTTACAACAAATCTGACACCGAAGCCACATTTCAAGACAAAGCTCACATCACCAACACTACAAGCAGCGAAGGTCAACGTGTAACTCAAAGCCTGGTGACCAAAGCACCTAGAAAGTTCCCCAAAGATGGACGTAGATGCGTGACCAAAGGCCTGCCAAGAGGAGACACTTTTGTCGAAAGGAGAAAAGGGAAGGGCTGTAAGAGAAGTCGGAAACTGTCTACAGCGGCCTCTTCCCTAACAACTCCATTAACATCGCTAGACTCCATCCACTCCACAGTGACCACCCCTGTTTCTAATGCCTCCGTAAGCAACGAGTTTGTGTTCAATGAAAAGAAACGTGTGAAAAACAAAAGCCAGGGGAAGGGTCCGTCAACTGACCCTGCAGCTCACACCGAGGTAACCACAGCGTCTTATCCGCAGACCGCATCCACCATGCCGAGAACCTCGCTTTCATCGCAAAGCCCATCGCTGCCACACTTCACAACCATCCCAGCCACCACCAAAACCATGAAAACCGGCAAAAAACTCTCACGAGGAAGGCAATGCTGTAGATCCACACTTCCCACGAAAGGAGGAGAGGCAACGACTCAAGCAACGACTGAGAGACCTGCAACGACTACAAGTGAATCACTCCAAACCGATACCTGGAAAAGACTGTCGAGCACATCCACATCTGGATGGTCCGGCACCAATAGCACGGCAGAACTAAAGACAGCCTCTCACTCGCATTATGATGACGACGCACAAAAGGAGGCGCATTCTCACCTTGTAGGGAACATTACAAGCCAGCACAGCAACATCCGGAAACACAACCATGCATCACCAGGTGAGCACATGTACTCTTTCAGTCTTCACATACTCCAGTACAAACACATGTTTAATAATACTCCACTCGTCGTATGCTTTGGCAGTGAAGCGTATGAGGGCTGAATGCTGTTAAGCTGCTTCGGCTTCGGGGTATTATGTGTACTCACTCAACCCATCAACCTGTGAGGTCATTATTTCCACTGAAGTCAATTTACAGTAAAGGCCTCTCGTCATCTGGGCAATTTCAAAGAGATTAAACAGAGTGGAAGCTGCAGCAGCTGGAGTCGGGAAGAAATGCAGGAGAATTTTACAATGTACAATATACAACGTTCCTTCCACAGATTCCTCTTTCCCGTCCAAATCAGAATGGTAAATATAAATAGAAACGACCTTATGTTGTTTCATGCTGCTGTGAAAAAAGAGCAGATAACGTTCACGTTTAAGTACAGAGTAGAGTGGCAGAGATACGTTTCACTGAATCTGAACAGCAATTGGTAATTACAGCTGTTAAACTTATATTTACTGTAACTCTGCTGCCGGTACGTAAACACTTCTATACTCTGCCGTGGGGTATACTTTCCAGACAGACAAAATACAAAGAAGAGAGTAGAATTCTTATTTCATCTCAAACAACTTGAAATACTTGAGTAAAACACAAGGTAATTATGACATTTTATCCCCCCGAAATATTACATTTCAGAGGTTCAGCGTTATCACACCGCGTATGAATACAAGTAGCAGTATTGAAATGTAGAGCTCACACACGTCATTCCAAACAATGTCAATGTGGAATGAATAAAATATTTCGGTCGGTGGTAACATTAAAGCCACCAAGAAAGATCAAAAGAAGTCATTTATGCGATAAATTATGTATAGCATTAGTCACTACTACTAACAGATGAGTAACACACTTAGTTGAATGACTGACGATGATGATGATGACGACAGCCCGCAGCCTGAAGGACCCAACAGAATTCCATTCAAACCTGTTAAAGCCATTGGCGGGTTGAAACATGTCAGGACTCCCTTTGTAAAGGAGCCGAGCTGCGCCCTCTAGAGGTGTCACTGACTTATTTTCTCCTGATTGTAGCTTGTTAGCACAACCCTAATTATTATTAAGTTTTTTTGGTCAATATTTTGTGATAATCTGTTTATTTTTCATTCTGTAGACTATCTCCTCCTGTGTGGAAGCCTAAAACATCTGGATAAATGTAAATACAAAATACCTCCTTTGGAGAAGAAGTATGATCTCCAGAACTCTGAAGCAAAGACAGCCTACCACTGTGACTGCACCAGCCGGTAAAATCACAGCGTCACACTTAAAGACCCTTTTAACATTAATGTTTCTCCTCAGGTCAATAGAGTTTTCTATTAGATGTTTGTCAGGGTTTTCTTTAATAAAGCAGATTAGGTTGATACTTCATCACAAAGCTATTGGTCTTAAGCACGTTTACAACGGAATATAGATTTTAAACAAAGTGTTCAAAGTTTAAAAAATTCAACTGAAGTCAGACTTTTTCTTCCAATATACTGTATTTAATCTATTAAATATGTGAGATTTATTATTGTGGTTTAGAGCGTAACAGCAAAGAACTTTTATTACACTAACCTTGAAAACTTTATAGTGTGGTCTGATGAAAGCCATCAGACTACAGCTTTTAGTGGACTCAAAGCTGTTTCACCAATAATTTTATTGTGAATCATGGGCCTAAATCCATTTTCTCTCAGATGTCATTTCTACCAGTACTTTCTAGAACTATCTCAATAATGTCTACAATAAATGGTGAAGTACAGTGTAATAATAAAGCTGATTTACTGGTGAATACTGCGAAAGGAAAAACCCTGTTTATGAAATGACTGAGCCTCTGTTAATAAAATGGATTTATGTGTTGCCTAGTTGCACCTTGTAAAAAAACGCTTCACTTCCCCCTCCCAGGCCAGACCATTTGACAGGCCATAATGGGAAAACTGCAGGTCGAGCTAATAAAGTTAACAATGGTTGCACTCCGGTTCACCAGTATATACAGGCTTACTGGGACATGCTATAAGAAACAGTCATAATTAACTCATCAATTGCATTTTTACTTGCCCAGTTCTTCAGTTAAAGGCCTGTGTTGTGGTAATAGCAATTGAGAATTTAAATTTAGTTTTTGCTTTCTTGATCCAATATTTTCAGTTTTAGAAATGATCAAACATCAAATTATTTGCTTTTATGATGGGACTGATTAGTTGTATCTATCCAGATGCAAAGAACACAGACAATAACACTTTGTTTTATCCTTTCATCAGTCATATCATTGTTTAGAATTAATGTCGCGTGTCATTTTTACAGATTGGCTGGTTACATTCAAACCATCAAGGAAACCACTCCTTTTCCCCGTTTCATGCTGGATTCGGTCTCTCGATACTGTTTTACACTACCAAAGGAGAAAAAATGTCGCCTCAGAAAAAGGTTTGGAACTTCACCTTTCACCCCACCCTTCATTTGTTAGAAGCTTTGTACCGCTGCTGTCTAAAGCGGTGGCTCCGATTATTCATTTGACTTGTGTTCTTAATATATATATTTTTCTTTTTTACAGCTGTTCTGGAGGCTTCACTAAAGCTTTTGACCTACTTCAAGTACTTAAGAAGATAGAGGGAAAAAACATTGCCGGGGTTCGAAATTCAGGCAAGCACAAAAAAAGAAGGATTTCTGTTCGCCTTTATAAGCGATGCCTAAGGCTGAGAAGAGAAGCTATGGCACAGCTCACATGATTGTAAGCTGCTATGCACATCAACAATGAATTGTAAAGCCTTTGCATTTTCTGCATCATTTTCTGTCAGTTACATGGTGTGAAACAGCGGTGTGCTGAAAACATTCAAGAAGTCAAACCTTTGATTTTTGTACCGTTATGTAAATATTATGTGGATGTAGAGTTTTATATTTATATAGAAGTGAACTGTTCTTGCATAGGGAGTGTGATGTCAACATATATTGTACTTGATGAAGTTAAGAACCTGTGGAAAGAATATTTCAGGAAATAATCATAGGTTGTTTGTCAAATTGCCTGCATTGCTTGACTCAGTAAAGTTGTGAGGTAAACAAAAAAGCGTATGTTGTTTCTCTTGCGTTAAATTGAGTTGCATTTTATTATTATTACAATATGACTTGCACCAAATGACAACATTTCTTGCTTGGAGCTGTAATTCTCCTTTCACAGTGTGAATTTACTTTATTTGAAAATGTTAAGGAAATAATGATCCAAGACATGTTCCACTGAAGTTATAACACATCCAAGGGACAGGTGTGCTAGACTTCTGTTTTTATTCCTGTCTAGCCATAAAATGACATGTACGTCATATTACAAACCTACTGAAACTATTGAACAGAAACCAAACCAGTCACTCAAACACAGTGAAGTGGACTGTACAAATCTGACCTAAATTTTTCTTTAAAAATCAAGAAAAGCCCAATTAATTCAAAACTGAATATGCTTGCCATTATCATGTATCCTGCATCCAATGTAACACAGTTGAATACTTTCCCAGTCCCCCAGTTCTTAAAATGCAGTGCCCTGAGTGTCTTCCATTTATTAATGATGATTTGCTATTCAATTGTAAAAGCAGCTTGGGTCCAGTAAAGAGATTGTGGCAGATACAACCTCATAAATCTTAGTTCTCAAAGCTTTAATCAGAATACTAACTGCATTAAAAAAAATCTAAATAAACATGTCATCCAGATGTGATAGATTCTGGGGTACGTGAATGAGAGGGACCCAAGTGGAAGAGTGAGGTTACAGGGAGAAGAGATAAAAGGTGCTGAATTTTAAGTCAAGAGTCAACAGTTCACAGCAATGGAGAGTGTGGGAAAGAGGTGAAGAAGTGTGTGCAGCCAGGATGGAACAGGTGGAGAAAGGTGTCAGGTGTGAAGTGTGATAGAAGAGTTTCAGCTAAAATGAAAGGAAAGTTGTATAAAACTGTGGTGACAGCAGCCATGTTGTATGGACTGGAGACACTGAGGAGAAGACAGGAGGCAGAGCTGGAAGGAGCAGAGATGAAGATGCTGAGGTTCTCTTTGGGAGTGACCAGGATGGATAGGATTAGGAACCAGTACATCAGAGGAACAGCACATCGCCCCAGGCTCAGATGTTCTTGTGACTGTTGATCTGTCGTACATGCCTGTGTTTCTTTCTCCCCTACTCACCTCACCCACTCGTTCTTTCCCTTTCTCCTTCTCTTGTTTCTCCCTGTCCTTTGACCCCAACTGGTCTGGGGAGACGACCATCCTCCAGAGGTCGGGGTCTGCTTGAGGTTTCTGCCTAGGAAAGGCAGTTTTTCCTCACCATTGTCACTAGTGTGTTGTTCCTGGAGGACTCTGTTGGGTTTCTTCCTACTTCTTTCTTATTTTGATCTTTGCATGGAAAGCGCTCTGAGATGGCTGTTATTGTGATTTGGCGCCATACAAATAAACTTTGATTTGATTTATGTTAGAGGTTTTGGAGATAAAGTCAGAGAGGCCGGGCTGAGATGGTTTGGACATGTCCAGAGGAGAGAGAGTGAATAAATAGGGAAATGCCAGGCAGTGAACGAACCCTTGAGGTTCGGTGAGTCGGTCTCAGGGGTTCGGCAGAGCCTCCGGCGCGTAGGTCAAGACACAGCTGACACACCGTGTCAATTTGTGATGACACGCCCCACTTGGCCATCACTTGCTGCAGATGATCACGCTAAATTGCTTGGCCAATCAGTGCTGCGGGGAATTTAGTGTGCTCAGAATTCAACGTGTGACTGTAGTGGTAGTACGTTGTGTGATTGTTTTCTTAATATTTCATTCCCTACTAACTATGTCAAGCAAAAAAAGAAAGTGGTCGGACGAATATGTACAACATGGATTCACAAGTATCACGGAACCAAGTTGAGTTCAGGCACTGTGTTGGTTTTGTTCTTTGAACAAGGTGATGTTCAGGCCCGGTTCATTTTGTGCACCAGTAAAAAAACCTATACCCATGTCTTGAATGTGAAAAAAAATAATATTTTATTTTTCACTAAAGCCCCGGCTGGATAGCTCACTGGCTGGATAGCTAGATAGCTGGATAGCTGAGCCCAGTTGGTAAGGTACATTGCATAGGGGACCTGGGTTTGATTCCCGGGATGAGCGTCCAGTGGGTTGTGTCAGGAAGGGCATCTAACGTAAAAACTCCTGCCAAGTCAAATATGCGAATTACTGAAAGATATCATCATCATTTTTCACTAAAGAAGGGTTTGATGAATGGGCATATTAAACTGGTGGGGTTCGGTACCTCCAACAAGGTTAAGAACCACTGGTCAAGAGGAAGACCAAAGAGGAGGTTTATGGACGTAGCGAAAGAGGATAGGCAGTTGGTGTGAGAGTAGAGGATTCAGAAGACAGGGTTAGATGGAGGCGAGTGATTCGCTGTGGCGACCCCTGAAGGGAAAAGCCCAAAGAAGAAGATGATGATGCAGGAACTCTCATAATAATATATATAATAATATCATAATAATATCATTTGTAACATGTTAGAAAAAACATTTTATACCAAGTCTATAACCTATTTGGAGTCCAGAAAACATATCTCATCCAACATACATCATCTGCAGTGAATGATAAGTGATAACTAACTTGTGTGTGTTATCTGAACCACAGACTATCTGAACTCATGAATATTTGACAGCTTTTATTCTGGGCCGCGGTGCATGCTGGGAGCTGATAGTTGGCCTTGGAAACATGGCGTCGCACTGACAGCTGGGAGACTCTCATTATCTTCTCAGTCAGTGACACAGCGGCCGGGCCGTTAGCGGAGCCGCCTGCGTTTCCTATTAAACCGAGAAATGGGTTCGCTACGGGCGCAGTCTTCATCCTGAAAAGGCTGCCGTTGAAACGGTGCGGCGTAATAAGGGATTTAGCACAAGTGTCACGCCCACTCTGCACGGTAACGTTAAAACGATACCTTACGGTAAGTTAGCACCGCTTCCAGCTAACCCAAGCCAGACGGCTAGCAGCCGCTGTTAGCACGGCACGAGCGGCTAAGTTGTGCGAAGAGGATTCTCAACCAACACTCGTTTACCGTGTGATTTCCGCCGGTTCGCCTGCAGTGTGTTACGCTACCGACTGCCCTGTCTCAGCCCCGACGCCAGATAAGACGTTCAGAGCGGCGACGGTTGGAATGTTATTGTAGCTCGGTGGCAGGCTATAGCTAGGGCGTTTCTGTCATTCTGTCACAGAATTATTAATGTTCGACCCCTTTGGCATCATTGTCGGAGGAGAGAGCTATGGGCTCCGGGGCCGTGGATTCATCCCAGTGGCTTTCCGTGAAGGAGGAGACCATTTTTCTCCACGACGGACTCATTCGGGTCACAGATCTGGCCGAACTGCCCAGTGAAATCGGAGTGTCAGAACAGGGGGACACTGAGCAAGAGGTGGGTGAAAGCCATCTCGCAGACACACACACACACACACACACACACAGACACGCGTGCACAGACATATATTTAGAAACACGCTCACTTTGTCGGCGTTAATATTAGGCTTTGTTACTTTTCATGGGTACGAGTGTATTTACTGTCAGCTGCAACACCCTCTACGATAACGGTTAGCGCTAACGTTTGCAAGTTTCCTGCCCTGCTTGTTATTGACTCACTGTCAAAGAAGCAGCCATCGACAAAAGCGTTTCCTGCGTAATTCTTTCAAAACAAAGGCTGTTCAAGCGAGGTTGTTTTTTTTAACCTCAGATCAGGAAAGATTACTGTATAATATACAGACTTTTACTTAGTTTGTCGTAGGAGACTTAAGCTCACGCCAGCTACGTAAAGTTGGATGTTTCTGCTGTACGCTTCTACGTATCGAAGAAGGTAAGAATCAAGAGCAAATCTTCATAAAATTTCTTCTGGATATTGTTCTAAAATATTTGATGCTTCCTTCAATATAACTTTCCCACTGTAATAAAATAAATGCTGAAAACACAATTACAATATGTTATTTTCCAGCCCCACTGCATTAATCTAACCTCTTAGCAGCAAGAATGAAATGACAGTTTTCCACTCAGCAAAGTCTCTGTGTGATGACAAATGTGTTAACTGTAACTTGAAGTCTTCTGTTAAAGTCAATAGCTGTTAAAGCCATGCATATAAATACCCAAACGTATGATTTGTGGTACATGCATTGAAATTAATATGATTCATTCTGTGAGGAATGAAATTTGGCCTCAAATGACAAGGCATCTGTTCGACACCTGATATTGTCTATATATTGCAATCTATGCTATTAATGTGTTGAAATTTGGTACACTGGTGTGCAGTAGATGCTGCTGCTGTGCTTCAGGTCAAATGTATTGCTTCTGCCAGTAGTCTATTAAAGATGTGCACATAAAAATATTACACTTTACAGGTTCCATGATAAATCTGTTTTGGTTATTAAACCTTTCAGAGCCTTCACTGACACTGACATATATGTTATGCAGTTTCAATAGCAATATAACTCCAAAACTGTCATTTTGCTAAATCTATAGTAATTACAAATTCTTTTAAAATGTGTGGTATATTCGATAGGACATATAAATATTTGGTACTCAATTTAAAGGTATTCTAAACATAAATAAGGTCTGTGAGGCCAGTATGATTTTATATCTTAAAATCGGTTTTAGACCTTGGCATTTTCCAAGCTTTTATTTTGAAGGCTCACTCGGAAGTGTCTTTGCCAGTAGATTGCGTGTGCTTTACAGTGATGCCGACGGAAACTTCGAGCTAAGCGTGTTTATTTACGTCCTCAATATATCGAGACTGTGTAAAAAGCCAGAGCCAGTATTACCTGTACTGCGCATTTTTTATAGTGGCCTGTCACATGTTGATGAGCAGGTGGTAATTACTGTTGAATACACAGCTGATGGGCAGCCATTTACATGGAATCTAAATACCACATTTTTGACATAACAGGTTTAATACCACTATATGGAAATAGACATTGCTGCGTATGTCATTAGGATTGGCATGTTAAGATAGTCCAAAATACTAGTTTTAATGTACTTTATTTAACAATACTGGGGCCTCAAGCCAGCTTCCTTTTCAGGGTGTCTTTTTCTTTAAAGTAACAAAACTAAAGATTATTTAAAACATTTACCGCTTTGAGTTTATTCACCGCAATAATATAACATTGTTTATGATCATGGCTGTTTCTTGCCCAGTGTTTATGGTGAGGTAGACATAAATAAAGGTTTAGCTCAAAATCACCATGAAATGAGCGTACTTGATTGTTGTAAATGTGTTGGGGCAGCTGAATGCATAGGTTATACAGGTTATTTTAGTTTAACACAAGCAATATTCTTAGACCGGCTCATCGCTTTGGTGATACTATAAATGTATATTAGTGGGCACTGTCCGCTTGATTGAGTGTTAATTGAAGTGAACAAACCTTCTTTGTCGTAATGTTTCTTGCCAAATAGCTCGCTGTAATCTGTTTGCTTTTCTCCTTTCTTCATTGTACTCAGTACTTGTAAAAGAACCATACCCAGCAGCGGTCTGGTATGTTACTAAATCTTGTTGTACTTGTGTTAGCAGTGTAACGGCTGCAGATGACTTCTTGATGACCCCATTTTACCAGCAGCCTTCTATTACCACAGCTCCACTTGCTGCTCTAATAAATAACAAACCAGTGGTTAATAAATAGTTATTACTAATCAGGTTTAACTGTAAAATGCTTGCACAAATATAAGCATACAATTACAATACTGAATGATTAATGTAATAGAAGAACTGTTGCTTTAAATATAAGTAAGCTGCAGCTGAAAGAAAAATACTGAATCACTCTGCCGGTATCAAGCTCTGACTATTTCAGTGCGTTTATGTTTATTTTTAAGTGTTTTTTACACTGGTCTGTCCTCAAATGTAGTTTAAACTCTAGATATAAGACTGACTGGGTCATTCAGTACTGTTTTCGTAGGTGTTATGATGCTGACTATTTTTATCCGCTTGCAGCAGTGTTTTGCAGAGCAAGGTAGAGATAGGCCCAGCATCCAGTCAGAGTAGCGTTTATGTAACATTAGTAGCATTTCTGAAATTGAATCAATACAAATTGTGCCTGCTAAATGGTATAATGGATTTCTTTCCAGTCCATGATTCGTGGGCCACAGTGTGTGATCAATAGCCACAATGCTGGCTAAGTGCACATGAAGCACATTGCTACCCTTTTGATAGGCTATCCAAAATGTGCTTTATAATCATTGACCATTATTTCATAGTTCAAAAGACTATGGTTGCAAGGGTTTCTGTTGTGGAAATGATTCATAGTTACACTAGAAATTCTGCAAGGTAAACCATTAAATTGTGTCTGTGTTTTAAATGTGTGCTATTTTAAAGTAAAATGCTGATGAATAAGGAGCCTAATAACATTGTAATGCGTCTTTTGGGACATGGTTATGGGGTGTTATTTATGTTACTGGGTGTTAATTGTGAGTATTTTTGTCCAGTGTTTTGGTCAAAGATGTGTTGCTGCTTTAGCTGGTAGAACATGGATAAAAAACAAATCATCCTTGCAGAAACCATTGTTATACTCATTGCATACTGCTGTTTCCTTCTTTTGTAATCTTTGTATAAAATATGTAAAATTGAAGTTGTGCTTTTCCATATCAGCCCAGATTACACGTGTTGTTGTTACCACTTACTAATTTTCTTTTTTCCTTTTCCCCTTCTTCCTCTACCCTGTTCTTCCTTTCAGATTCTAACATTTGAGACTAAAAACCCAGTAGAGCTCGCTGAGCGGCTTCGTGCTGTCTGTGGGAATCAGAGTAATGCATATGCACGATTGCTGGAGTACCGTCTCAATGCTCTGCGTGGCCTATGGGGTGCACAGCGGCAGCTGGCCTTGGAAGAACAACAGGAGCGAGAGGGGACTGGAGGGGCTGATGAGGAGACCCTGGCCTTGCTCAAAAGACAAGGTCTGCTCCAGCAACCAGAGCAGGCACCATTCACCTCCCGTGTTGGTCTGTTGCTGGTCTTCCCCCTTCTGCAGTCTCAGACTCGCAGTGACCCAGCACTGTGCGGCGTTACAGCAGAGGTACTGCTAGCCTGCCTGCGGGACTGCCAGCCGCTCAGCCTCAGCAAAGAACCTGCCGACTGTCTGAATGGCCTAGAGGGGCTGCTCTGCACTTGGCTGGAAGATGGTGTCCAGGAGTGCGGTGAAAGCCAGAGCCAGGCTTTGTCACACACCCTCCACACACACAGACAAAGGGAGAATGCTGCTGCTGCACTTGTGGCACTTGCTTGTGCCAGGTAAGGCTTTACACCAAGCAGAAGCAACCACGATGACGGTTATTTGAAATGCAACACTTTTGTGTTGCCCTTGGTTTCAACTTTGGGGTATGATGAATCCATTGGGCCTTAAGTTAAACACAGGTACTGTGTTTAGTGTGGTCATAGTGATTTTAAAGTACATGGTACTAGAAACACTAAAATGTCACTGATTGTCACACAAAAATAAAAGTCATACTCCTTAGTTTACGACATACCAAAAAACCTAATCATAGTGGTCAGATATTTGAGTACAGAATTACAGGTTATTTTATAGTTTGGTCTAAAAAAAATTCTATCTTCTTTACAAACTTTGGCAGATCTGGCAGTCTGCCACAGGCTTTCCTTTGTGAGGCGCAGCTCTAGGTTTTCAGAATCTAGCCAAAATAATTCACCTTACATTAAGCAAAAAATACATCCCTCATGACCGGACAGAAAAACATACTTTCACCTAGTTTCATACAACAAACAAGTCTATCCATTAGAGTGATATATAACAATTTCGGTTTATTTAATCAGAAATCCAAAATTTGCTTCAAGGAATGATGTATTCTGTATTTTATACTGTGTGTTCTTAAACCCATCACTCAATTTGGGATGAAAGAAAACCTTTACCAAGGAAAACTGAAAGAACCTTTCCCAGAGCACTGAGACAGAAGATATCACGTAGGCAATGGGTGTTTAAAAATGCTTAAATTTAAGGGATTGTATTTTGTTTGCGATATCCCTTGGCTAGCAAAAGAACAGAATGTGTTGTTTTTTGTGGCTGAACTCTGGCTTCTGCTGTTGACATTGGATCTTGACATGTCAAAGCCAGAACCCTCCGCTCTTTGTTCAGCCTCTGTTAAAGCTGAGGGCTCTTTGTTGTGGGGAACCATCCAGCCCTGGTGCCTTTTCACAGATAGTGGGAACTAATTAAAGTGCTATCAGCTCCCCCTCTGCTCTGACAGTCTAGCCAAGTAAAATGACCGTGCTGCAGTGTTCCGTGCACAGGATGGTTTCATAGATGACATCTGCTAAAGGGGTTTGACACATCTCAACAGAGTCAAGTTATGGCTCTGCAATACGAGCGCACTCATATCCACAGTGTGATGCATTTCACAATAAAGCACTTTATAATGAACCTTTACATATAACCACCACGTCGAAAATGGGAATATCAAAATCTGAAATATTACTATTTAAAAACATTACAAGAAACAGAAAAATAAAAAATAGACCCAAAATAGTTGGTCAGAGTCCTTAACCTTAATCCTTGTCTGTGAAATATTGCTGTAAACAGTGTCACTGGAGGCTAGACACAATCATGGAAAAATGCATGTTTTTCTCTTTCATGCATGGGTTGAATTAATTGTTGAGTAAAACAGTAAGCGAACACTGCACAAACTTAACTTGGTTATTCATTACGTCCCGCAGAGAGGTTCAACAGAAAACGTTCTTCCCATTAAACTCTGATCAAAAACATTCTTGCAGATATTACGTTTTAATTTCCATTACGTTAGACCAAGTTCTTTCCGTAATTCAAGCCATGCTTTATTTTGTTAGGTTTCCACAAAGCCTTAACAATAGGCTTTGTATCCCATGCTGTGGCCTCCTGACTAATCTATCAAACAATTTTCCAGAGGATCTCTGAAGACCTTCATCCACACAGTTCACCTGCTGCAGAAACAAAATGATCTGGGCCAACTCTCTGTGTCAGATGTCCTGTACAGGCAAGTCTCTTACCAACTCAATATCTATGTTGTATGTATGTATGTTGTGAAATGAGTGATAATCCTGTTTTTTCTGCCACATCAGACTTTTGCTCCTGGAAGGAGGCCCTGGTTCTCCGTCTTGCCTCTTGGGTGGCAAACACAGCGTGTCTTGGGGTTTCGAGGACATGCTGCCTACACCTGATAATTCAGCTGGGGGAGCAGAGACTAAAGGTAAATATTTTTCTATTGTACTTACATGTGAGAGTGCTCATGTAGCTTATGGGAATTAGAGTTTACAGCTTCAATTCAGTGCTAGTTGTTTGGTTTGATCTTTCTCTTGAAAAATGCATGTCATATAGAGTATGTCTGAAAAATGCATGAAGCCTTTTAAAACCACAACAGACATGGAGGAAGGAGGACATCTTGACTAGTCTTTGCTCTCATGTTATGTATGTATATTGAGGATTTATTTGTGCTAAGGAGTAAGCAATGGAGAGACTGTTACTTGGTGTGAACAAGGAAGTAAAGCAGAGGAAGAGAGCGATGTCTCACTCTCCAGAAATCGATGAGCTGACCTTGAATAGTGATAGTGGCTGAATGTGGCACATATCTAAAAAGAAAGCATGGGTATTTCCATTTTCTGCTAACTGATACAAGCGCAGTGATAACACTACATATATTTGCCTGCACCTCACAGAAGCATTGTGATGCTGTACTTGAAATCAGTAATCACGTATAATCAAGCAAGAAATAATTTCCTCCTCTTTGAGCATCCTCATTCTTTCACAGGTTTTTTTATTAGCTCCAGTTTAATTTCAGCTCAGCTATCTGTTGTGTTCACCTTATTTAGCCTTTTCATCCCTGTCTCTTGCAGACACTGACCTGGGGCGATGTCTAGCCACAGACGGCCTCTATCTCTATACCACTAACTCCTCTGGGAGAGGACTCAGCAAGCTGGGCTCTGGTTTACATGGGACACTGAGGTAATATGATCCCTGTAACTGGCTGCCTGTCTTTATCTGTAAAGAGCAAGAGAGAGGGACAGAAAGAGAATGAAACACTAAAAATATCCCTTATCATTTAACCATGCAATGATTATAATAGGACTGTGTTATGTCCCTGGACGTTCTCAAACCAGTATCTGCAGTGCGCTGCCACATCCTTTCTATCTTCGGTTGACTTGGCTGATTTTAAAACGCGTTGTGTAGTCTGCATCTTAATTCCATGCTGTGTTTGCAAATTACCAAATGTGCAAGCAGAGGGTGTCTATCTTCTAAAAAGTGTATTTAGAATTCAACAGGCCTGAAGTTAATTTCTTCCTCCAATGCAGCAAAAAACTGCATTGGTATATTCAGAACTCTGAGCTCCCTCATTATATAAAAGGCATCTCTGTTTTCTTCCACAAAAATAACCCTGATGCATTGACTAAGACTACAAACATATTTAAAAAAGTTTAAAACACAGTAGGTGTATAATCTGCAGCAACTAGCAAAAATGCAATCCGCTAATTGCTGCTGGAGATGCTGTAATTTTTGCAAAAAGGCCTGTTTTTCCCACAGAAATATACACTTTCCATTTATGCTGTCCACAGGGGTTTTGTGTACTGTCGAAATGAAGAGTTGGAGCCTGGCTGGGTAGTGTTCAGCAGTGGCCGCCTCCTACACCGTCCTTCCTCCTTTGATGCCAAGCCTCATCAGCTGTGCCAGGTCGTTGACCCCTTCACCCTCCAGGTACCGCATATACAGTATATACTTAACTATTTTGTTATTGGTATTCCATCATAGATAAGTAATTTTGGAAATGTCAGCCTTGTTAATATGCTTACCTGGCTGATTAGAAATTCATTTAGTCGAGAGAGCTGTAGTAATCAACCAAGCTGTCATTTTCAGGTGTGCCAGATTGTGCCCATGCCAGCCCACCATTTCCCAGTGGGCAGCAGTATGACCACGCTGCACCTCTGCTCAGACGGAACCTACCTGTACTGGGTCTGGTCCCCAGCTAGTCTCAATGAGAAAACGCAGAAAGGTCACTCTGTCTTCATGGATGTCTTTCACCTGTCTGTACGTACACGCGCCTCGGTGAAAGTTTGACCATTTTTATTTCGCTGTTGTCTGTGATTCAGCCGTGATTTCCCTTCTTCCATTACTCTGTGGTGCAGACGCAGACAGGGCTCTGTGTTGCAGACATCCTGCAGGAGAGGGTTATTCTTACTCGCAAGGAGGGCGAGTCTTCCAAGTGCTTGAATGAACTTCTCTTGAGTCGAATGTCACGCTTCCGGGCATCCCATTCTGCCACATTGGCTGCTCTCACAGGCTCTGCCATTACTAACACTGTCAAAGAGGAACAGTCTGGTAATTTATCAACGAAATATTTGGTCTAAGTACCATTTGTTCTTATAGTTAGTAAATGCCTCTTTGGACACGTTTCTCTTTAACCTTGTTCCAGCTGTCAACACTAGTTGCGGACTCCCTTTGAAAACCCTGAGAAAGACACCCATGTATGTATGTGGAACTTACCTAGTGATGCTGGTGTCACCTCCTGGAGTCTCTGGGAGCTCTGCCACACGCTCCCTGTTTGGAGGAACCAGTAGCCTGTCCTCTCTCAAAAGTAAGAGCATTTATTACGAAGAATGTATTACTTTGTATCACATTATGTGGATGTCCTTTTACAGAAAAGTTTGGAGTTTTGGGGGTTTAATATACGCCCCCAAAAACACACAAGTCAAGCCAACATTTTTTAGAAAATGTAGCCGTATGCTTAAAGGGATTTACATAGATTACCGGAAAAAAGCTGCTCATGGATAGACATAACATATAATAATAGACTTGTACTTTGTCTCTCACCAATAGAATAATTTTGATAATCTTTAGAGCAGTATGGAAAAACGGATCACAGAAGGAACACTTTGGTTTCAGTAACTAAAGCTCTTGGACTATAAGTTCTGAATTCTTGTATGAAATCACTACTTGAATCAAAGTTTGTTTTAAAATAACTTTTTCTCATGTGTCACCAGTACTTGCCTCGAGCCTAGTTTTTAACCTGGCTGATGGTCAGTTCAGCAGCCGTGCAGACCTCATCGATGCTCCTGGCAGTTCTTTAGGCAGAGGAGCCCAAGTTGCAGGGCTTGGTGAGCTCAGCTTTTTCATCTTGTAACCCTGAACATATGGAGGATAGTTACACAATTAACTCTGGATTTTTTTGTAGGAGCGTGTTATGATGCACTGAACAACTTGATCTGGACCTGCTCCAGTGACTACATAGATCAGTGGTGTAACCCTGGGAACCAAGCCTTTCATCATGTGTGCCATAGGCTCGGTGTCAGCCATGTCATCAAAGAACCCAAAGGTAGACACAAACCCCCTAACAATTTGCAGACGCTGTGTGTCACCACCTTGATTTAACTTGATGCAATGTGCCATAATGTGTTTATTACAGAGGAAACTGTGGCCACTGGAGAGGTTATCAACCAGCTACTTCATCACATAGGTGCTATGTGTATTCACCAGCTCAACCTGCTCGCAGCCAGCAGCAACAGCCTGCCCCTGGGTGCTCTACTAGGCAAACAACACCCCATCGAGGCCCGTCACTTCAGCAGCATCTGTGACATTATGGAGAAGGCTATGGTTAACGGAGATACCTGCATCATCCGCTGCATCTTAGTGGTATTTCAGGTCTGTTTGGTGTGCAGCCAGCTGTGTGGTGGAAAGTGGCGTTCTTTACATTTGACTATATTTGTTGTAATTGGTCTGTCCTCTCTAGGTGGTATTTAGGTTTTTCAATCCTCAATCAGAGCAAAATAGGGAGAGTGTGCGTCGGTCAGGCTTACTCCTGTGGCAGCTACTCATGGCTCCAGTGGATCAGATTGGGGCAGAAATCCAGAGAGAAGTGTGTCTGGCCATCAGGTAAATTTAATGTGAATATTTTCACATACAATTGAGTAATTATTGAATATGAGTTAAATTACAATTTTAAGTTAACCTTCTTTTGCCTTCTTGCTCTCTCTCTCTGTAGCTCAGGCCTGAATACGTTGTATCAGGGAGAGGCTGAGCTCAATAAACTCCTAAAACTTGTACTGACAGAAGGTTAGACAGTGCAGCATACATACAGTCAATTTTAATACAAACAGCTTTTGCCATGTTTTTGTGACTATCTAATATAATTTCTGTGTATTTGCCATATACAGGAGAAAGGAATAGTGGCCTCTCTCAGCTTCGTGACGTTATCCTCACCAATTTAGCAGACCAGCTGCAGAAGAATAGATTTGGCAGTGAAGAAGATGATCATTACAGGTGCGCAATAACCCTGTTACTATCTGATGGTATATAATATCCTTTTTTTCCCACACCAACCCTAACCCTAGAGAAATATAATGGTTTGACTTCACACACTGGCTCCCTCCAAGTATGTAATTGTACAATAAGATGAAGAGGTTGTTTATTTACAGACTGAGTGATGAGCTGCTGCATTGTATCCTGAAGACTGTTGTCCGGGAATCCTGCCTTCTCATTACCAAATGTCAGACTGTCGCCCGAGATGACTTCCAAAAGCTGCTCTCCACTGTACCAGTATGAATGTCATTTTCAGCATCACTAAATGCCACCTTCACTGACTAAGATTCCATGTTTCTCTAGATTACACTACACTTACAAACATGGGATGGTTTTCCCTCTCTGTAGGTGGTTTCACCTAGTCTGCGCTACCTCATGGCTGTTCAGAACCACCTCCTCAGTAACACCATTCTAATCCGTCCTGATGATAATGATGACAGTGACAGCTCCCTACAAGGGGAAACAATGAAGGTACAGGTAAACATCCCCTTTAAATACCCCTACTGTACCACTGTCCTTGTGCTTCATGTCTGTCTGCCAATGAGGATAAAGCAGAAAGAAATGAAAGTTTTTGTAGGACTGCAGAGGATTTTTTTCTTATTGCATTTAATGTACAGTCATTGTCCAACATTATCTGAGGGTATATTGTTGCTAAATATTTATTGTTATTTAAAGGACTAGATGTCAGATAAGGTTTAGCTAGTTCCATCAGCTCTGTAAAGCCAGCAGCTCAGATTTTGCAGCTGTTTTAAATTGTAGACGTAAGAATAGCAGCGATGGGTGTATACATGCCTTTTGTAATCCACTGAAAACCTCAGAAGCAGTGTTACGGAAGTGTGGGCCTATTCTGTGTGTTGTCTTCAGGAGCTTCAAAGCAGTATCCTGTCTTTGGCAACCAAAATCCTTGTGGGTTGTGACGAAGTGCTAGAAACTCTGCAGCAGGTGACCACGGCTCTAATTAACAGTGACATCCCCGACAGAGAAACCAGGTGAACTTTAAATACATCTTTTCAAGAGAACTTTTGCCGAGGAGTGGGGAAAAAAAAAACCTTTTGGTTGAATTATAGCTCATGGCTTTTACAGTCAATTTTTGGTGACAGCTGTTACTATAAAGCCTTTACATAACTGACGAAATAAAACCAGACGTGGCGTGCTCTCTGTTAGCTCTAATGCAGTATTCCACCATTAAACAAGATTAAGCTAAACCTTAGTAATTCTGAAGCCTCCTCCTGAGCACGAATGAGTGTAATCCTTTTTGGCATTGCTGTTGAAATTACCATTGCTGCTATTAATTTTTTACTATTCTTTTAATTCCTTAAACTGTCCAATCTTTTTTGCTGTTTTTCTGTCTAAGAATCACTCCTTTTTTATATATTATTGTTCTCAGATTGAAAGGCCTAGAACAGGTCACGAAGGCCACCATGCTGGGGCATCTGCTACCTGTGCTGCTCACTTCTCTGATGCACCCCAACCTGCAGACACTCACTCTTGCTGACGCTCTTATGCCTCAGTTGGTCCAGCTGGTTCTGTACACCAGCCAGGTTAGAGCTGTGTGAATCTTAAGTTGCGCCTATGTCATGCGTTAAATTGAAAAAGTGTTTTTTAAGCAGGAAAGTTGTCCTCACAGCAACTTTTTGTTTCATTCTGTATTCCAGACTGCCCTGTTACTAAAAACTCAGTCTCCACTTTTCACTGATGAGCCTCCACCAGTGGTTGGCTCTCTCGGCCAGGGGGCAAAGGCATGTGCAGCTGATGACAAGTATGTTTTGTCATTTCCAACTTAATGCTCCGTGTTGATTAGTAGTCAATACATGTGAAATATTATTTTAATTAACCACTAACTAAGTGGTCCAATGAAGAGCGTACTGCACAGGCAGTCATAAGATCGGATTTGAGTGATAACCCAGAATTCTTTGTCTCCCTCCTTTTTTAAATGAGGATTCTTGATGAACGTGAAGAACCAGGTTTCCTGACTGGACTTAAGATCCCTGCTCCATGGGCTGCTGGGAAGACAGTAGAGACTGTGCACCCAGTGCGAGACAATTACAAATTCAAGGAGACAGTGCACATCCCAGGAGCCCGCTGCCTGTACCTTCGCTTTGACTCTCGCTGCTCTTCACAGTATGATTATGACAAGGTATCAATTCTCACAGTGACTGGAGTCACAGTTTAGAGAAAAATATCCTCACACATTGTAGCTGTTGCATTCTATATCTCTAATATTGCAAAACTTTGACACTGGAAATTTTACAATGACGTAAAATATATTCTGTGGTTTTCAGTTGGTTATTTATGCTGGGCCAAACACTAACAGTCGTAAAGTAACAGAGTATGGGGGAAACACTCTGGGATACGGCAGTCGGAGTGTGTTGGGAACAGGATGGCCCAAAGATCTTGTCAAGGTAAAAGTAGCACATTTGCGGATAAAGCACAAAAGGTGGTGAAGATATGCATTTTGAGCCTAAGACATGCTACATACTGTTGTGTTCCCTGCTTCAGGTTGAAGGTGACACTGTAACATTTTCCTTTGAAATGAGAAGTGGACGTGAACACAACACTCCTGATAAAGCCATGTGGGGATTCTCCTGCACGGTTCGAGCTCAGGTACTGTTTGAAAACATGTCCAGAGCAACTTGTACCTGCCACGGTTTGCAACATCATGCACAACAGCCGGCTGTGTCTCTGTCTTTTAGGAGTCATCTGAGGATGTCTCTGGAGGCCTGCCCTTCTTGGCAGACCTTGCGCTGGGTTTGTCAGTGCTGGCCTGCTCCATGCTCCGCATCCTCTATAATGGACCAGAGGTGACAAGAGAAGAGGAAGCCTGCCACGATTTACTCTGCTCAAAGCTGCTGCAAAGGTGAGATAGCTGAAAAATCTAACATGATATTGATTTTTCCAGCAGAGGAAAGCGTCCACTCTGAAGAATCTATACTGATGCGTTTACTTACTTTTTAGGTGTCAGTGGCAGGTAGAAGCAAATGGTGCGATCTCTCCTGCTCTCACACCCAGTCCTTCACCCCTGCCACTCACTATTGAAGAGGACCGGGAGTTCACCTACCCCTCTGACGTGCTCATACCACCTTCAGGCCTCATGCCAGGGACATACTTTGACTTGCCACGTATCCGCTTGCCTCCAGGCATCATGGGGAGATTGCGAGAAGTGTCTGGAAGGGCTCGACCACAGTTCCGTCCTAGCATCAAGTAAGATAGCCATAATGTCAAAATATAGAGGGTATGCGCACAAAATCTGCATAATGTAGTACAGAGAACAGTTGAATGAATCTTACCTTCTTCTGTTAGGGAGGTGATCAGACCAGATGTTATGGAGGAGGTTATTGTATCCTGTGTCATAAAACATCTCAGCCTCATGGATGCTCTCCAGTCCCTTGTTAACTACCAGTACCGTGAGGACCATGCTGAGGAGTACGACCTGGTGTGTAAGATCATGGCTGAAACTTTCAAGAAGATCAATGCAATGGAGCGACAGCTACAGGTCAGATTCAAGGATTAAAAACCTGATAATGTGTTTTAGACAATTTGAATAGTTAAGTAAATTACTTAACACTGGGTATACAGCATTTTATACACTATAGTCCGGCTGGTATTATACCCTCTAAAATATTCACATTTGGTTGATCTCATTTAATCTAAGAATAAACCAGGCTACCAAAAAGAACTGAACTAAAGTCATCCTCTGTGTCTAATTATCTCCTTTGCTTTCTTCCAGAGTGTAGCAGAATTGGAACAGAAATGGCAGAATGAGGTAGAGGAGGCCCAGCAGGGGAAGCTGGAGAACAACACGCCGTTCTTCCATGACTACCACTTCTTTGAGGTGTCCACAGGACTCTAACAATTTGATTAAGACCTTTGACTGTTGCTATACTTGTTTTTTTTTTAACTATGATATTATTTGTTTTGTTTGTTTTTTGTACCAGAACAAAATTAAGGAGCTTGAGCTTCTTTGCTCCTTGAAGGAGATCCCTCTTGATTTCAGTGATTTGGAAAATGTCGTTCTTGCACTAAGGCAAGTAGTTTTAATTGCAGTAGAAAATGTGTTTAGTGTTGAATTTAGTGTTGCTCTGAGTTACTTTTGTGCTGTAACTTTGTTTGTGCACCAACAGAGAGAAGTTCTTTCAAGAAGTAAACACCATGCACCTGAGAAACAGCACCCCTCTGGCCAAAACTAAGGCATTAGTGAAGAGTTTGATGAACCGAACTGAGCTTCTGCTCCATGTTACCATTGCTCCACATTGTAGAAGCCTGACTACCACACCTGCTGGGACACCAGGGCCAGGTATACAATATTTTATGTTCCTAAATGGTTGTTACTGAAGCCTTGTTAGGCCTAAAAGACTCAGATCAGAGATTCTTTCTCAAATTTTGCCACAGCCTCTAAGTCGGTATCAGATGCCAAGACGGTGATGCCCATGGTGAAACAGCCCGTCTTCTTGCGCAGCATGTCTGCTCCCTCTGACTTGGAAATGATTGCTAATCAGGACCTAGAGTTTACTCACCCTCCCCAAAGGTATTTCTCCTTTTCTCTTTAGTAGTGCTACTTTTAGAGGATCATTGCAATTGTTCAAGAAATAATTTAATTCTTCTCGTATTTATGGCTGTTTTTTTTCCTCTAGGAGGCGGCACCACCCTACTAGTCATCGCAGCAGCTCATTTACTCTATTGCAGTCTCTTGCGATAGAGGATAGCCGTGACAAGCCAACATACAGTGTGTTGTTAGGACAGCTGTTTGCCTTTATTGGAACTACACCCGATCAGGCTGTAAGTCTCTTAGCTGTCTGTTTAATTATCTGTAGCTAAACGATATTCTGATTTGGGGAGGCAAGTCACTCATCACTCTTTGTATCTGTGATCTCATTAGGTGTCAAGCAGCAGTTTCCTGTCTGCTGCACAGACACGATGGAGACGTGGCAGTACGCGGAAGCAGGCTCTTGTTCATATGAGGGAGCTGCTGACTGCTGCTGTTAGAGTAGGGGGTGTCACCCACTTGGTTGGTCCTGTCACTATGGTACTTCAAGGTGGCCCAAGGTGAGATGGGGAGTATATATCACATTACACACAAGAGGTGCACAAATGTACAATTGCCCAAGTAAAAATCTGTTGAAATACTTAAAAGTAATAGTTAAAAATAAAGTGATGTTGACAAAATAGCCATTATAGTTGAACATTTTCAAATTTCAGTGATGTATTTTATTGTGTCTGGTCACTTCATACAGTTGTGTTTGTGTATCATTTGTGCAGGATTGAGGAGTTAACCTGTGGTGGAATGGTAGAACAGGTGCAGGAGGCCTTTGGGGAGACCATGACATCTGTGGTGTCATTGTGCGCTCGCTACCCTATTGCTTGTGCCAACAGTATTGGTTTGCTTTGTACAATACCCTACACCAGGTGAGATTGCATCCAACTTTCTTTCACATACATCTAGAACTTCAGATTCTTTACCCTCACTTTCGATCTGTATTACTGTAGGAGTGAAGAGCAATGCCTAGTTCGGAGCGGCCTGGTCCAGCTTATGGACAGTCTTTGCAGCTTAAGTGGTCAGAGGGAATGTATTTCAAATGAGAAGCAAACCAAAAAGCAGAAGGTGGCTACTATGGCCTGGGCTGCTTTCCAGGTGCTAGCCAATCGCTGCATCGAGTGGGAAAAGGTAGAAGGTATGTTGATGCAGCCACATTATCTGATGTAGCATGAGTGTCTGTTAAGTGGAAATATGTTGCCATTCTCATCCTTTCAAATATCAAATAAAATGGTGCATTTTTATGTAAATAATGACAACTGGTAACAATAATCAAAAATGCAGTGTTTTAACTAATTAAAACACATCAACAAGTTCATATTCGCTTGAACAACACATTAAAAATGTTTTATTCAAGAGCAGTTTTGAAATCAATATTTGGTGGAAAATCCCAGATTTTTAATCACAGCTTTCATGTGTCCTGGCACGCATTCCCTCAGTCTTTCAGATTGCAGTTGGGTGCGTTATACTATTCCTGGTACAAAATGATGCAGCTTGGGTTTGTTTGGTGCCTGGTGAACGTCTTCTGCTTTATCAAATTCTAGAAATTGTCTGGGAATTAGGAGTGGTTTCTTATTTTTTATTGCTGATAAGCAAATGTGCCTACTAACTGACAAATGTGGTGCAGACTACAAAGTACTAGGTCATAATCCCAGTTAAGTAATCCTTCTTTGTTCCATTGAAGGTGGTTCTACAGATGCAGTGCATTCTGGTCTGGCACGGCAGGTGTCCAGCTTGCTGACCAATCACCTGGCCAGAGCTACAGAGTGCTGTGGGAATCAAGCAGCTGGCAACGATGCCTTACAGGATGTGCTTAGTCTGCTCAATGACCTTTCCAGGTAAACTGCAGTGTCATGTACTGTATATATTTATATCCATGCATTTGTAAGTATGTGCTCGAATATCTCTAATGTTTTCTTGGTATTGTCTTCCAGGAGCCACATAGGAAAAGCTATTCTGAGCCAGCCCGCATGTGTTTCTAAGCTCTTGTCTCTGCTGCTGGACCAGAGACCTTCCCCAAAGCTGGTACTTATTATCCTGCAGCTATGTCGAGCTGCGCTGCCTCTTATGAGTGTGGAGGACTGTGGTAATGTGGCCCTGCCCTCATGGAGCTACTCCATCAACACATTAGACGCGGAGCAACAAGATGCTACTGACCCAGCCTCACGTATCGCTGCCTTGCTTTTAGCCAAACTGGCAGATTATGTCGTACCAGGTTAGCGCTCTTAACCTTTATACTAAATATGTTTTTCTTTCTCATTGTATCAGGTTGTAATAACAGCTGAGGCCTTTGTAACCTAAAGGCACATTTAATTCAATCTGCAAGTATCATAACTGACTAAAGTTTGTTTTGATGTTACCATGTCCTGCTAGTTCTTTTATTATAAAAATGTGTTTTTTGCCAGGATGCCAGACTTTACTGTCCCCCAGCTCCTCTGAACCAGACACTAGTCTGTCCCGAGCCAGTTCCAAAGGAGCCCTGAAGTCTGAGGATGTGGGGGAGGAGGGAGAGGCAGTTGATGGCAAGCTGTCCATATTTATTCACAAAAGAGAGGACCAATCCTCTCATGAGGTTCTGCAACCACTACTGAGGTAACCACTCTGATAACATTACTTATAATACAACTGATGATGCTTTAAGAGATCATCTGGCCTTCTCTGACATGAGTGTCTTTAAAATGCAGCAGTTCAGAAGGACGGCCTTTTCGGCTTGGCACTGGAGCAAACATGGAAAAGGTGGTAAAGATGGACAGAGACATGACAAAGGTAATTATTTTTCAAAAGGAAAAGAACACCTGCATAACCTATTCAGGAAAGTTTAAAAATGGTATTTGAGTTCCAACTCAATATCTCTCCCTAGAGTGGAAACTGTGAGGTGATCACAGAAGAAGCATCTGCTGCCCTAAGGAAGGCTAACAAGTGGGCCCAGTCTGGTCTGATAGTGAGTGTTGGCCCACCTGTGGAGACTCTGGCCCAGGAGACTGCCGGAGGCATCACGACTGGAGACAAGAAGAAAACTGCTCAGACTGCCGTATGTAGAGACAGGAATGCTGAGCTGGCCCGGTACGTCAAAACAAGGATTCATGCCACTTTGCCCTCAGCTTTCTCATACTTGGCAGTGAAATGATGCAGCACACTGTAGATATTGATGTTTTGTTTGTATGAAACCATAGTTGTGACTGATGCGTTTTGATTTTGAATAGGTCGGACCCTGTCAGGCCTTTTATCAGTGGCCATGTTGCCAACAGTATGGCTGCTGAGGTTATTGCTCTGCTGCACAGCCTGCTCACTGCCCCCGAATCCAACACTGCACAAATCTGGACGAGCACTGCTGAAAAAGTATGAAGCGATTGATTTAACCTTTGCAGCACTTTCATATTTGCTTTATTATTATGCAGTTTTATGAGTGGATGGTTTAGGAGGTCAACTAGAGACCACTGCTCTTGTCTTGCCCCATGTCTCAACATTGACTGCCTTCCTCCCCTTTCTGTTCATTGTAGTATATCAGGCATTTTACATTTTCATGCTGGGGAATACAGTATCTGCAATATAATCAGGCTTGGCTGCAAAACCAATTGCTCCCAGGGAACAGATAGCCGAAAGTTAAAGAGAATATTTCTTTATGCAGAGAACGGAGACATGATACTTTATTAAAAAACAGTTTTTTGCAACATAGCTGACCTTGTGCAGCATATAATTGTCTTTAGGCTACTGTTTATTCACATCTATATGATGCTGTGTCTCTCACCTTATGGTCTTGTTGTTTATGGTAGGTGCTTTCTAGGGCACTGATGTTCATTCCTCAGCTGGGAAAATATGCCGAGAGCATTCTGGAGAATGGCAGCAGCAGTGGCAGAAAACTGGCTAAGCTGCAGGCCATTGGCAGGCAGGCGGTTGCTGCCCTCTGCGCTCTGGGGGGCTTCAAAGAAACCATTAAGATCGGCTCTGAAGTGCAGGTTGGTATCAAATCAATCTGTGGAAATGCTATGCTCATATAGTATTGACTCGTGTTATTTTATACCACTGTTTCCTTGAAAAGCCTTGAAATGTCAGCTCTTGGTTCATTTCCTTGCATCCTTCTGCCCTATAGGTTGTTGGCAAAGGGGTCCTGGGGAGTGTGGGTATAGTAATGTCAATCAATGAACAAGAGGGCATTGCCACAGTTAAGTTTCCCTCTTGTGAGTACAGAAGAGCTTGCAAAGCCTCCGACATCCTAACTGTACCCATATCACGCCTCTGTACTCCCAGATCTGAGGTAGGAGTTTTGACATCAAGTCCAACTACTGGCCTTCACTTAAAGGAAAATTGCTTTTTAAATGTTCTCCTTTTCTTTCTGGCACTGTCCACAGGCTCTTCCACTTTATAAGCTGTCCATCACAGAAAAGGTGGTCCAAGCAGTGCAGTCCATGCTTCTGCCACAGGAGGGCAGTCTTTCCATTCACACGTCTCTGCCAGCTACAGGGGATGGATCCAGCCCAGTAATGGCTGCAGTGCGCTTGCTTGCTGAAATCCGAACCAGGTTTGTAAACACGTGAAATCAGCACAACTCCTTCAAATGGTTTTGTTCTATAACCAGTGTTTACTCAGTTTTGCTAAGTTTGGCATGTGGTTGCAAGCCTTACCATAAAGGACCCAACCTTTTTTGTAGTCCTTTCCACATTTTCATTATGTTAAAATGACTCATTTTCCTCATAGTGGTTAAAGAGAGCAACACAAGTGTTTTTTAATCTTTTGCATTTTAAACACTAAAATACTGGATTTTCAGGGCATGCCTGGTAATGGCACAGCTGCTTGAAGATAGCTCCTTCTGTGAGGAGTTCATTCAGCAGTGTCCGGCTGCAGTTGAAGTTCTTAACTTAGTTGCCCAGGAATGCAGCCCTGGTGAGTATATGTCATTTGATGCAATTTATTTGGTCTGTAATACAGTATGTATTGAGTTTAAAATAGTTGCAAGTGTGACAGCGTTTTTTTAATCACTAGGGGAACGGCTTGGCATGGTCGAGGCACAGTGTGAAAGAGTGAGAATGTTATACCGAGACTGTGCTCGGCCACCACCTCCACCTCTGCAGACCGACAGACGTCAGGTGGGAGTGGCCACTTTGGTGTGATAGTCTCAATGATAGATGATATCATTGAAAGCCTGCCCATTAATGCCTTTGCCCTGCTTGCGTCACTAGCCTAAGGAGATCACCTGGTGCCCATCCAGAGTGTTTCCTCCAGTCCGTGCCTGTATGTTCTCGTCTCGTCTGACATCTGTCACCTTCCTGGCTGACCCCAGTGCTGGCGGAGGACTACCCCGGGGAACCTTTATCTATGCCACATCTCCCGTACCAATTCAGGTGGAATACACTAACTTTATCTCACTTTACTTACCCCTAATATAAGATTAGAATGATAAAGGTGATCTTGCGCTATACTGCAGGTTAACCAGTGTCTTCTGTTGACTCGTCCTTGTCCTTGCAGGCCCCCTCCTTTTACTGGGAAATAGAAATTGTCTCCTATGGAGACTCTGAGGAAGACAGTGGCCCAATAGTGTCCTTTGGTTTTGCCACTGAAGCAGAAAAGAGAGACGGAGCATGGACAAACCCTGTTGGCACATGCCTCTTTCATAAGTGAGTTTACATGCATATTGATAAAGACAGATTCCATCTTAGTGGGCTTTTCCACTGCTCTGTCTTCGACTTGAGTGCTGAAGGTTGTTTCCCTGTTGTGTGATTTTTGTCTCAGTAATGGCAGGGCAGTCCATTATAATGGCTCCAGTCTGCTACAGTGGAAGAGTGTCAGGTTGGATGTGGCTCTACTTCCTGGTGAGACAGAGACACAATGTGTGTTTGTTTTCTGTACATGACACACTCATCTTTGGTTTCCAAATGTATTATATTGATTAATGTATGATATATTTTAAAGCATTGGATCTCATCCGGTCCCAAGCATGTGTCCTGTATCTTGTTTGGTCTATAACAAGATACAGACATCCCCTCTGTCTGTAAAATGTGACATTAAGATGTTGTTTTATTACTGACATGATATATGGTAACATAGCATCTGCCCACACACAGGTGATGTTGCTGGAATAGGCTGGGAGCGGTCAGAGGGAACTCCTCCCCCTCCTGGTCAGGCCCCTAAAGGAAGAGTTTACTTCACTTACTGTGGCCAGCGGCTTGGCCCCATTCTTGAAGATGTCGCTGGTGGGATGTGGCCCCTGGTGCACATTCAAAAGAAGGTGGGTTTCTTGTGGCAAAGTTATCTAAAAGTATTTTATTTAAAATTATTGTTAATATTAAATTCTGTATTAAATACATTTCTTTGTTGCCACAATGATTGTGTTTCTCCTCAAGACTAATGCAGGTCTTTCATTTATAGAACTCAAAGATCCGTGCCAACTTTGGAAGTCGGCCATTCGCATATGCAGAAGGCCAAGCACATCGAAATGCGGCAGATTTGTGCGTGGACCTTGCTGAGGAAATAAGTGCAAATTTTGAAGCACTTCCATTTGCTATGGCCTCTGACAGTGATAATGATGCAGGAGCAAGTGTTACATCTGACTCAGGATCTCATGGGCCGCCATGTCGAATCGCAGCTGTTGCAGTTGCACAGCAACGTAAGATCTCCCTTACAACATAATGCTTAAGTGTGGATGCGTTTCTTTTTTGATTTTTCATAAACATGCCACAGGGACAGGGCTGGAGTACAGCTTATTGGCTGTTTTTTCTTTTTCTTCTATCAGTGTGTCTCCCTTTTTGTAACCTTCTGTATGTTTCCTTTTCTATTATTGGTACAGAGTACAATAGTGACCTATCGTGCCATTATAAGGTCGAACTGAGCTATGAGAACTTGGTTACCTCTGGGCCTGACCCACATCCACCACCCATTGCAGATGATGAAAGTGACGATGAAGATGATGATGATGTCCCAAGAGTAAGTACCATGTCCATTTCTCCACAGTTTCCTTATTGACTTTCTTCTTGTACACTCATTGTTTCTTTGGTGTTTGACATCAGGAGGACCACTATGCCTTGCTGGTTAAGGCCTGGGAGACTAAAGTGTTCCCGACCATTCGTAGGCGGTTCCGTAATGAGGCTGAGAGAAAATCTGGCCTGGACCAAATCAAAGGAGCTCTGCAGCTGGGTGAAGATTTAATACGTATTATAGAGAGTCATAAGCTTATTGTCACCCCATGAAAGAGAGGCAATCCTACAATATAGACATAAAAGTGTGGACCTCTGTATGTATTCTCAATCGCAGTACTACACTTTCACTGCTTGTCATCTCCATTTTTAGAATTACTCAACTGTTAAAATGCATTTTACTTCGCTGCATATCAGGAACACCCATAGAATATCCAATGAAGGAAGTGTTCCACATGTAATTCAGAATTAATTATCTTTTAACAAATCAGGACAAGGTGACATAATTTCAGAGCTACAGCTAAATTGAACATATAATGAACTGTCAAAAGATAATAAGCTTTTTAATAGTGTCAGGCAAAATCTGGAAGTCAGAGTTTACTAATTTACATCCTGGATAAACATAACTTTATAAATTTTGTGTGTTTAATAATGTGATGCAGCTATCACCAATAATAGATTGCAAATGAAAAAAGTGTCAGTATTTAATGCATGTATGCCTATGATGTGTGTAAATGGTGACAGGTATGGTTGACATTGCAAGACAGACAGTCGAGTTCTTGTATGAAGAGAATGGAGGTATTCCTCGAGACCTCTACCTCCCCACCATCGAGGACATTAAGGATGAAGCCAACAAGTTCACTATTGATAAAGTTCGCAAAGGTATGTTCATGCATGTCTGTATACCACACACCTACACAATGAGCTGAAAGTAAAGTTGAAACTAAGTAACTACAAACTTCTACAACTTATCTGACCGTGTGATATTATGTGTCTCCCCAACACAGGTTTGACTGTGGTCATCCGCTGTCCAGACAGCAACAACACTAACAGCACTACTGGGGGAACAGCCTTGCCCAAGTTTGCCATTCGGGGAATGTTGAAGACTTTTGGTTTACATGGAGTGGTGCTGGATGTAGACTCTGTAAGTTCGAACCTTGATAAATCAGTACTTTTAAACACCATAAATGGCAATCTATCACCGAATGTTAATGTTTTGGATGATTGTGCTTGGATATCTAGCTTCAAAACACTTCTGAAAACTTCTTTGGGACATGATGTTCTACAAAAAACACCTTTGTCAACCATCATTCAATGCCATGTCCCTCTGTAAAAACAGTGTCTAACTGAAGACATTCTCACTGTAAATTACTACTGGGCCCCACAAAAACCAAATACCCCCCAAAACAGATATTTTTGGGAATTTACATTAAAATCCAGTCTGGAAAGAATTTAGATAAGACAGCAATTAAATCGAATCAATACACTCCTACAGGACTATAATGTGGTATGCTTACCAGGTGAATGAGCTGGTGCAAGTGGAGACCTACCTGCGTAGTGAAGGTGTCCTGGTGAGGTACTGGTATCCTATCGAAATGTTGGAGCGCCCACCTGCTGGATCACGACGTACCGCTGCCAATGGTTTAGTCTCATTAGACAGTAGCAATATTCAGATTCACAGGTAACACACTGTATGATCTTACTAAATATGATTTATTATACACAGTATGAACGGCATTGTAATATCCAAAATAACCCAAATAACTACTTTACTGTAGGGAACTGCTTCGCTGTGAGAGTGGGCTGGCTCGGTTATACTGCCGGATGGCTTTGCTCAACATCTTTGCACCCAAGAGTCCCCACACTTTCACCCGACTCTTCCACATACCTGCCATCCGTGACATTACTTTGGAACATCTGCAGCTTTTGTCCAATCAGCTGTTGGCACCGCCTCTCCCTGGTGAGTTTTTGTCATTGATGGTTAAATGGAGATTGTGCTCCTGTGAGACTTAATGATATTATTACTATGTTAGGAAGACCAACTGTAGGTGTCTGACCCAGGAATCTACATGGCCTGGTTTTGTGAATTTCTCATCAAATTGAAACATTTTAACATTTGATGACTCGCTATGCATTTGAAATGTTTGCGTCTGTGTATATGTTTTCCTTATAGTTCTCTCCAAACTGTTGATAGTCCCATAATGAGCCTATCAATAAAGAGTCAGTACATAGTTGTTCCATGCAAAGATAACAGTGACATTGATGTCAGATTGGGCTGTAATTTGTAAAAGAGAAATGTCTATCTTTCGTATCTTTGGTGTATATCCATCTTGTAAGTAACTGGATTTTTTCTTAAGTTTGTGGAAAACAATGACATGCTTTTGAGTTGAATATTCATTTTCCTTCCTGCAGATGGTACTATTAGTTCTGGTTCTATCCTGCTGGCTCAGTCAGTGCTTCACAACCTTCAGGGACAAAGTTGCTCTCCTACAGACCTTTTCTACCAGGGCAATGCTCAGCCTATCCGGGAGTGGCTGACTGTGGCCATCACCCGTGCCTTGCATCAGGGCGAGGAAAGTCTCCTAGAGCTCACCAAGCAGATATGCTGCTTCCTGCAGGTCAGCTCTGCCAGATAGTGTCTTTTTTTTTGACGTCTCAAACATCCTCTAGCACTGTTTTCCTTCTTTTTAAAGGTAATCTTTTTCTTTTACTCCTTGTTTACCATTACAGAATGCACCCGAGCAGTTTACCTCTGAAGAGTTTCCTGTGTCTGAGTCAAAGGTCAGCATGGATGTCAGCTTTCCAGGTGCTGCATTCGTGATTGTGTCTTGCAAGGAGAGCCAGCTCGGCTGCCGTAAAGAGTGGGTTCCTTGGATTTATGTGTTTTTAAGAATTGTTTTTAAACATAGTTTTGTTTGCTATATTGGCATTTTATGTTGACGATTTTAATCCTTCTTTCCTTTTTCACATAAGTTCCAGCCTCTACAAGGCACCCTGGGCACGAGTCATGGTGTATGGCCTGGGTCACAAAGTACGTAGAAATGGTCAGTTGAATTTGATGGAGGCAGTTTGCTATCCTCTGGACGCCTCACCCACCAACACAGGCCTTACTCCTCCTCCCACCACCAACCAGTACCCCTCTGTTATCATTCCCACTGATAAGGTGCACATCAAGTTAGGTGAGTAGCTAACCCCCAAAAGGTTTCCATATAGACTTTGCTTATATAGAATAGAGTGGAAGTAACTTTCCCACTGTGTTGAATTTAGGAGTGTCACCTCCTCCTGGTGCTGTTCTGGTGCTGCACTCCTTACCCCTCGAATTCCCTTTGGCCATGGCGTTTGCTGAACAGCTGTTGACATGGAAGTTGGGGGAAAGCAGTGAACGATCAGAAGATGAGTTGGACACAGTGCCCTCATCTGTATTGCTGCAGGTGGTAGAACTACTGGGTAGGTTAATTTGACTTACAATTTATGACACTGCTTTGTCTTTTCCATTTTGGATACACTGGAGTGGTTTGACCATCTATAAATGCAATGTCTTTGTACTTTGGTTTCCTCCCACCGCCCAACGACATTCACCTCAGTAGGTTCATTGGTTAATCTAAATCAAACCTCTACAAGTAAAAGTGGACGAACTGAAGACGCACTCTAAATAATCATTAGCTTTTAAGATGAACATTAATGTTAACTTGCTCAAGAAAATGATGATAAGATGCTCCAAATAAAATACGATAATAAAAATACTGAATTTACACTGGTGAATATTTGTCATATAGGACAGTTTGCACAGCTCTGCATATTTATTTGGCGGTACGATTTTTTTTTTTTTCCATTGTCCTGTTTCATTCAGAACATATGGCTAATTAATGTTTTCCATTGTTATTGTTTTAGGTGGTTTGCTGTGGACCACTGATCTGGCTCCCTCTATTAAAGAACTTGTATTTCATTTGTTGGCTGAGCTCTTGCGGAAGATCCACCACTTGGAACAGCGCAAGAGCCCTGCTGGCCTCTCCAGCTCCATTGCTCTGTTACTAAACCCCTGCCTTGCAGTGCTCATGGCCCTGCAGACAGAACTGCGAAAGCTATATGACAGAGAGACTCAGGGATGGACAGCTGGAGGGGCTGGGGCCGGAGGGTCTTCATCAGGGGGGATTGCATTGGCTCTTGGTGCAGAGCAGAGCCGATTCTCCACCTACTTCCACGCCCTGATGGAGGTTTGTCTTGCTGTGGCAGAGGTGACACTTCCACTAAATGTTGGGGGCTCTTCAGTGGGAGCACTCTCCTCCACCAGCGCCCCAAACCTCAGTGACTCTTCTTCGTCATCATCATCATCCCCAGGCCAGACTCCTCAGAGTCCCAGCCTGTTGTCCAAACGGAAGAAGGTGAAGATGAAGCGCGAGAGAGCAGCAGCAGCAGTGGCAGCAGCGGTTTCTGGGAAACGTGGAAGTGGAGGTGCTCGCCTGTCGGAGAGTGACAGTGCTTTGTTGAATATAGCAGGTAGCAAGCCTGAGGACATGCTGTGGTTCCACCGCTGCCTCACTCTCTTAATGATCCTACGGCATCTCGCCAACAAAGACCCACAGGGCTTAGGTGTGACCAGTGATGCTGTAACAGATGCCTGCCAGGCTTTGGTGGGACCTACTGCCCACAGTCGCCTGTTGGTGTTGTCTGGCATCCCAACGCACCTGGAGGAGGCTGTTGTTCGAAATGCAATCCGTCGGGCTTGTAATGCACATGGAGGACTCTTTAAAGATGAAGTCTTCATCCCTCTGCAGGAGGAAGATCCAAAGAAGCCCAAAGCTGGAGCGGGAGTTACGAGTCCTCCAGATGGTAAAGCAGGTCCTGAACCTGAGCGTCCCTTTCCTAACAATGGAGGCCCAGAGAGTCCTGACAGCTCCAGTAGTGTAACGCCAGCTATGAGTGTGAGCGCCTCTGCCTCTACCAGTCAGACCTCAATCTGCAGCTCCTCTCAAGGGGTCTCCCGCACTGCCAGTGAACTTTCTGTAGACCAAGAGTTGGCTGTCCCTGCTCCTAACCCTGCTGCTGCCTCTGCAGTTACATACCCCCAGCAAGGACCCAGAGACCCTCAGACTGTTTCTAGTCAGGAGAGCCTAGATATCTCCTTGACCAGTACAGGAAGCCTTGGGAGTCTCGGCAGTTTGGGGGAGCCTCTTGACAATGCTGAAACACCGTCGGTGTCAGATGGGGGATCTATGCAGACCGTCACCTCAGTAGAGAGCAATACAGTCATGGCCAGACCCATCAAGGGATATGCTGTCATTGAGGTGGGTTCATATAAAAACGCAATATCAATTTCAACATGATATTTTTTGTTACATAAAATCCAGTAATGGAATATAGCTCAATACTTTTACTGCAATATAGTACTTCATTGTGAACTTGAGTATTTCAATTTAATGCAGCTTAGTTGTTCTATTCCACTGCATCTCAAACATGACTATAATGACTTTTACTCCATTAAATTTTGTCTAACAGCTTTAGTTAGTTAAGTGTATTTTTCATGTAAAATAGGGAATAATGTAATAAATTGTACAACAGGAGCCCTTCTGCAGAGTGAGCATTTCCACTTAAAATCATTTTAAATTCAGCACGTTTACATGTTCTGTTACATATTAAATAAAGTTTCAAGGAAACGTATTTGTTTTCCTATTTCCTTATCTGAAGGTTCGCTCTCGAGCCAAAGTGGAAAAAATCCGTGCCAGTCTGTTCAACAGCAGTGACCTCATTGGCTTGTCCAGTCTGGAAGGTGAAGAGGAGCTCATGGAGTTGACCAATGAGGAAATTCTGACGGCCTCCAGTGTAAACCAAAGCCTGTTTGACACGCAGGGAAGCTCCGCCCTCGAGGACTACTTTCTAGACAAGTCAATCAGAGGTTAGAGCTTTGTTCTGATAAACCAGTCAGATGAATGTGCTTTATCATAATGAATATACTTTGCCCAGGATAAAATATCAAATCACTTTTTTTCTCTGTCTTAAGGGGACAAGCTTGTACCTGGAGCACGAGATGTCCTCACAGACATTTTTAAGAGCTGTGTGCATTCAGAGCAGATGCTTAGCCTTACACCGGCCAAGCCAGTCAAGGTGTCGGACATTTACCTCAGCAAAGAACAAATCAACTCTCAGACTCCTGGAAACCTCCTGCACACTTTCTTCACCAATGTTCGACCTCCCAAGAAAGTACTTGAGGACCAGCTCACTCAGGTACAGTGTTCCTGCTCCCCCAAGTGCCCCTCCATGGTCAAATCAAATATAACTACAAATAAAATATGAATATGTGATGCTGTGTTGTAGGTCTATATGTGTAGTAACAAATAAATGTTTGTTTTTATTAGATTTTACGAAAGTATGGAACTCCTAAGCCCAATAAGAACAAGTACAGCAAGGCAGGAAAAGAACAGCATCAAGGCAAAGTGGTCAGCACCAAGAGACCCATCACCAAGCCTCCCACCAAAGAAAAATCTGTACTGAACAGTGTCAGGTAAGACACAACGGACACAAACACTTATCCACATATGTGCACACCTCTGATCTAATAATTAGATTTCCTTGGTCACTTACTTTTTCTAGGACTGCACTGAGTGAGAAAAAGACTGTTCTGAAGCCCAAGTCTCCTGAAAAATCCAGGCCTGATGAGAAAGATGTGGAAAAGTCTCCTGCCAAGAAACCTGAAGGTTAGCAAAAATGTCACATCATCCTTCATATTCGACTGATACTGTGTTGTTGGCACCAAAACAGTTCACTGGTTAGTCTGTCAATACTGTAATTTACTGTTATGTAGACCAAAGTAAAACTTAATCCTGTTTTAAAACAGAGGCTGGAAAATTCATCACATCTATATTGCTTCCTTCAGTTCCAGAGGAGAAGTATTTGACATTGGAGGGCTTCCATAAATTTGCTGTTGACCGTGCCAAACAGGACATTCGAAGCGTCTGGAGGGCAATTTTGGCTTGTGGCTATGACCTCCACTTTGAGAGGTGAGAGTGGAAAAGCCAAGTGCCAATAACTAGCACCTGTTGTTTATAGTAATTCATACACTGTTACAAAGGCATTCTTTAGATTTTTACATGAATCTAGAAATTATAATGTAAAATATAAGTGGTGTTGATTTGAACAGCCCATTTTTGTCTGACTTTCTTTTTCTGTGATAGCTTCTAGTATAACAACAACAACTCTGCTTCTGTATCAGGTGCACCTGTATAGACACCCGTCACGCCCAAAAGGCAAGTAGGAAGTGGACCTTGGAAATGGATGTTGCATTAGTCCAGTACATCAATAGGCTGTGCCGTCACCTGGCTATCACACCAGCCAGACTCCACCCACATGAAGTTTACCTGGACACCAGTGACACCGCTGACCCTCGTGTGGCCTCTCTGCTCAGTACGTCAGATATTTGTCTGTGAAGTTTAAACCACATTGGAGAAACTTGACTGACTATTGCCTTAGTGGCAACACGTGTGAATTGTAAATAAATATACAAAATGTTTGTTTTACATTTTAAATATATAGCCATTTGTTTCTAAGACACATGGTTTGTTTCTTACACAAATGCATTTCATTTCATTTGGTGTATTTCTAACTTTGGAATGGTTTTGGTTGTTTTTAAGATGTGCCTGTGGAAAGCCTGCGTTTGCGTTTCGCTCTGCTACAGTCTCTCAACAACACCCTGGAGAGCTTCTTCCTGCCACTAGTGGAGCTACGACAAACGCATACCTATCAGAACAGCATTGCAGCACTGTTATGTGAGGCCAAAGGTGAGCAACATCTCAGCACAAATCTAGAAGGTCAAATAGACCATGTCTATGTGGACCGTGATAGTATAGTCTGGCTGTGTGTGGAATACACTATTTGAAAAAAAAATACAATC
>JAPTHA010000029.1:10412209-10422757 GCA_029814585.1 Gymnapogon annona
ATCCATCCATCCATCCATCCATCCATCCATCCATCCATCCATCCATCCATCCATCCATCCATCATCTACTTAGGAGTAGTGTTTGTTTTATTTATTTCCAAAGCAGGTCAACTCAAATCTTGGTGCCACACTGACAATGCTGTGGGTTTTTTTTTCTACCTTCAGTTTCCAATCTTTGGCTCTCGAACAACAGGAAGATCTATCAGATGTGTGCCCGGTGACGACGGGGTCAGGTATGGCCTCAGCAAAGCTGAGTTCATGGAGAAAGTCCAGCAGAGCAACGACGCGTGTCTGCGTGGGGACTTTCAGGCGGCCGTTGGACTCTACAGCGACGCTCTGCAGGCCGACCCCCAGAACTGCATCCTGTACAGCAACCGCTCAGCGGCACTCCTTAAACTGGGGCAGTACCAGGCAGCTCTAGACGACGCCCAGAAGGCATGTGAGCTTAATGCCAAGTGGCCCAAGGTAAGTGTGTCTGAACTGTGTACTAAAAAAAAAGACTGAGGATTCTTAAAGCAACTTATAGTACCCTCAATGTCACGTATCAGGATGAATCAGAATTTCCTTTTTTTAATTTAGAAAGCGCTTGGAAAATCAGCTGAATCTACAGCATATATATAATAATATTATTTTTATTATTCATTAGACAATAATAAGTTTACATTCAAATGCTACAAGATTTCATTCCCAACCCACAATGACAGGATCAAGCAACAAAAACCCCACATAGATAAGTGAACCACATGAGTCACAGACAGACATGTGTTGACAGTACATAAACATGGAGAAAAACAAAACAGCATTCCACATTAAGTACATCACAAAAATAGATGTGAATATTCAGTTTGACAACCTCATCTGAATACAACATCACATGTGAAGGAAGTCAGTTTCAGAACCTCTAATGCAGGGGGGTCAAAGTCATTTCAGTTCAGTGGTCACATTCAGGTACATTTAATCTGAAGTGGGCAGAACCAATAGAATCACAACATATCTGAACTTTTTTGTATGCTTCAGAGTGAAGTAAAAGTAAAATTGCATGTTGAAAATGTTTACATCTAAAGACTATCCTTTAAGGTTGAGTGAATAAACATGAACAAACCGAAAAGATGAATGTAATTCTAACTATATTATGCTTCGCTTTATCATTTACACGTGTCTGTTTTAACTGCCAGATGACATTTAGTAACAGGCGGAATATCGTTGTCATTGCACTTAACTTCTCTTCAGTCATTTCAGGTTGTTCATATTTGTTCAGGTTATTCACATTTTTGCAACATAATACTTTGTTTTGCTGTAAACACATGCTAATGTTTGGAATTGTGAGTATTTATAGTTTATTATGGTATGTATTTTACTGGTCTGACCCACTTGAGATTAAACTGATCTGAATGTGGAACCAGAACTATACTTATTGTTAATGTCTTCAGTATAATGTTAGCATTGCACAGATTCATCCCAAGGGCCAGAATGGACCCTTTAGTGGCCCGGATTTGGACCCTGGGTCACATGTTTGACACCTGTGCTCTAATGGTTTAATTTTAATCTTATTCACGAATTCTGACTGACGTACAGGTGCCAGTGCTGTGCAGTGGTATGGCCAAAACTGCAGATCTGAAACATTGAGCATGTGACGTGACACTGAAGCTGTGGACAAAACATTGATGATACTTAAAGTAAATAAACCTTCACATCCTGGCCTTGTTGCATTGGGTTTTAGAATCAGGATGCCAGGCTTTTGTTCCTAGAAATAATTCTTCAGTTTCCTAGTTCGTATTTGAAATCACACAGTAGCTGTTTGTGTTTAACCAGTTCTTTTGTGAGAGCAGGTACCATTGATCATGACCGGTGTTAATCTCCAGTGTTAGTCTCTCACATTCCTCTCACATTTTCACCCCATCGGTGACGTTCCTGTGGCCGTTAATCAATACAAAGTTTTCCAAGGTCTTGTCTTTGATCTTGTCCAGGCCGTGTGGACTAACCTGCAATGGATTTCACATTACTCAGCCACAGAGATCCCTCGCAGACCAATTTCTCCCAGTGATAGAAATATATCGATTTGGCGATTTAGCATGGAGGGATACTTTTGTCTTGGAGAGAGAGAGATTGATGATAATGTGGTAGAGTGATATTGATGATAATTTGTCACTACCAATGATGCATCGCCGGCAAACTACTTCCTTGATGAGGGGTTATGTGTCTTTGGTTGCTCAGGTAAGTTTTTCTGTCTGTGAGAATGCTTGTGTGCTTGTGTTTGGACCGAGGTTGGCACTTCTCATGTCACGTCTGATATTTTCATTTTGTTACATTATTAAAGGTAAAAGAATGGACCCCGGGGCTGGTCAGACTCCATATATTGCGTTGTTCTGCGCAACGTTGAGTACGAATGACTTAAAGCAAATGATACGCGACTCATTTTGTGGTTTCACTTTGCACTCTACCTCATCCCATTGAACATTAATGTGGAATGGGACGAATACAAGTGCACATATAACTGTACATGTCGTGAATACATAGTGCTGAGGTTTGAGATACTTGATGAAATCTCTTCTTTTTTATTTTTTGTCTCCTCAGCTTTTCTCAGTAAAAGTACACATTGAATGACCACGATGGCTGCATTTTTACATGCTCTTTAAGCATCAAAACAGTGTGTCTGAAACGTTTTTTTTTCTTTTTACATGTTTCATGTCTTACCAAGTTTTAAGTCGCGTTTGTCTACTTATTATATGATTTTATCTTGTTATGTCTCTGATGTGTAACCAGTCGTTCGTGCACCTTGTGCGTCGTCTCACTCTCCGTTGTGTTGGATTTCCCAAAGAGGCTCGCAGACAGGTCCGAAGAAGACAGTTTCATTTAATTTCTGACAACGTTAAAACACAGGGACCTTCGGTCAGTTATACGATGAATGTTGTGACTCTCGCATTGATGTCCGAACAAAAGGGAGGATGTAATGGTGCGAAAACTGAAAATATAAAAGGGGTGTCACAGTATATAAATCCCGTAAGGTACACCTTCAAAATAAAAAGTCCCCCCCCCCACGGATCTGGAGGCCAGTCTGTCAGGTATTACCCAAAAATAAATGGTAATAAAACGATCAGATTTTGGGAAATTATAATAAACATAAATTGCATGTGCACATACGCACAGCCTCATAAATGCACTTGTTACATATGTTTTGTACATTTTTCTTCAGTTTTTTTTCCTGTTTTATATTTTATTTATGTGTTGTTATGCTATTATCCGATTGTTTTTCATTTGTTGTCATGCCATCTAGGTCTCTTGTGCCTTTTTTCTATCTCTTAATTTCTTAATTTTTCTTTTTGGGTGATGGTCTGTCTTCTTGCACATTGTAGATGAGATGTGCTACTTGGACACTGGTACACAGTAGACTTGAATATCCTGTCAACACATCCAGGCTGTTTGTGTGTTGCTTGTGTCCTCTACTCTGAAGACGGCAACGCAGCGTCAAAAGTGCGTGCTCGCACTGTTTAGCAGATTGAAACTCAAGCCTTTTTCCCTCTTTTACCTCTGCTCTGCATTTTACGTGCACTATGACAACATTCTCCTACAATTTTTAACTGAAAAAGAATTCAGATACTGTATTAATGTTAAGTACTTGTAAGTCTTGGATGAGTCAGGTAGACAGAGCATTGTATCGCAATACGCTAATGAATGTATTAATGTGTGTTTGATTATGTGGCACTTGTCTCCAGTTTCATCAATATCTATTTCTATTTTGTGGCTGTCTGTTTTTGGGACATCTTGCATAGCTTTGGTTAATTGTGGAAAATTTGAAAAAGGTTGTTTGTATGTTGTTGTTGTTGTGTGTGTGTTGCTTGTGTCCTATTCTGAAGAAAGTAACGCAGCGTCAAAAGTATATTGAAACTCTAGCCTTTTTCCTCTTTTACCTCTGCTCTGCCTTTTCTACATGCACTATGACAACATTCTCCTACAATTTTTAACTGAAAAAGAATTCTGATATTGCAGATTAGATTAGATTCCCTTATTCGTCCCACTCAGGGAGATATCCATTTACAGCAGCAGAATACACTTATATCACACAAGAGCAAAAACAATGATGATTTCTTTCGGCTTTTTCCCTTCTGGGGTCGCCACAGCAAATCCAATTCGCATATTTTATTTGGCAGGAGTTTTTATGTTGGATGCCCTTCCTGACACAACCCACTGGACGCTCAACACAGGGAATCAAACTCAGCCCGGTGCCTTACCAACAGCTATCCAGCCGGAACACAAGAGCAAAAATACAAAAGGAAATAAACAGTTCTTCAACAATTACTTTGTCTTTCAGTTCAGTTCAGTTTCTATTAATTCAGTTTGTATTAATGTTAAGTACCTGTAAGTTTGGAGAAGGCAGGTAGACAGAGCATTGCATCGCGTAGCATTAATGCTAATATTCACCCAGGAAGGGAAAAAGCCGAAAAGAAATTATTATCATTATAATGAATCTATTAATGTGTGTTTGATTATGTGGCACTTGTCTCCAGTTTCACCAGTATCTACAGTATTTCTATTTTGCTGCTATCTGTTTGGGGAACATCTTGCATGACTTGGGTCAATTGTGGAAAATTAAACTTGCTTAATGCATAAATGATATATTGCCATTAAACATTTACATTTGCATAACTGAGTCCTATGCATCCCATATGCTCTTTGTTGTATTATTTGCTAAACGTGATTATGCAGTTGAGTTTCAGCTCTCTGTGTTTTTTTTATTTTATTTTATCGTTGTGCATTATTTGTATTTTTTTACATTAGTCACCAGCTCATGTCATTACTTCTCTCTGCGGCATATACTCATTATGGTGAAGTACTTCTTGTTCATTTGAAAGAGATTTCACAAGCCACCAAGGCCAGCGAGGCCCAGCTATAAAAAGACAATCAGTGCCAAATTCATGCTTCTTTCTCCTCTATATGCTGTCCAAGTACAATGAAGTCTTAGTGGTCTGATGAGGAGATGGTTGGCTTAATCTCGTTGGTGTAGCTGTACTTATTCTTGGATTTACTGGCTGACAGCTTTGAGTCTCGTGCTGCTGTTAAGAGACACGGTGTCAATGTATAACCTGACCTCTGCGCTTTACTTTGTAACATGACACAAATGGATTAATATATGCCTGTGGCACTGACAATTACACAGTGTCTGCTTTGGTGTTTTATAGTTCTTTGAGTCGCCACTAGGGGTCAGTCTTGTCAAACAGGAGGTTCTTTTCTTTTTTTTTTAAAGTGGAAAGATGAGGAGTTCAATATTTTATGTGTGTGACAAATAGACATTCAGGGACTTTATTATTCAGGGTGCAGTGCTGATTTGGGTAAAATCAGGTAAAAATTAAATTTCCTCCGTACCTTATCCCTGTAATTAAATTAATATGTATTTTAGTTTGGATCAACACAGGTGACAACGATGGTGGAGCTTGTGGAAAGCATTTTTTTTTTTTTGCACGCGTGGACACCAAGGTTGCAACAAATCCCTCTCCAGCTTCGCTTCTCTAATCTACAGAAAATAGATTGACAGGAAATTAAAACTAACGTCTGATCGGTTAGAGTTATGTTGTACCGCTGCGCTGTGATTGAAGAATGATGGGTAATTCACTCCTATATTCAGTTAGCGCTGCCTCCCAGAATTGATTAGGAATGGTGGTCCTGACACTTATGACGTTGGCCTCAGGGAACGAGAGGTGTTGTGCAGCGAGGCCCATCTGCTACGACTGGATGTTGGATGAAGGAACTGGGATTAAATCACAGGAGTGTGCTGGCATTTAGATCCTGTGTGAGTACATAATATCATCAATCATACCTCCCTACCACCGCACTTCTGGATTGGCCCGTCACACAGTGACAGGCGTGGTTTTGCTGCCCCAAGCACCAGCGAGCAGCCCACCCTCTGGAAGCCCACAGCCAGCCTGTAAAGGAACCCCCCTTGTCTAATCTGTCAGCTTCGCCTGCTGCAAGTGCCAGAAAACACACTCTGGAAGAAGAAAAGAGAACGTGTGGCTTAATGACCCAAGACAGCTTTAGGCCCTACGTACCTCACCCTCTTACGGAATAGAAAAACCTTAAATGAGAACAAAATTGGGTGTCATTTTATAGACAAGGGCCGCATGGTTTGTGTGTCTGTGTGTGTCTGTGTGTGTGTATGAGTGTGTGTGCGTGCACGGGTTTTCCTCTCTAAAAGGCGCCGTGGGAGAGAAACTGTGCGAAAGTATGTGGTGTGTAATCAGATTTCTTGCCCGTGTGCGATACATTTTTTTTTAAGCCAAAACAGAAGAGCCAGTGAACTTTAGCTAACGTTGTGTGGCGGCAGGTGTGTATGTATGTGTGTGAGTTGGTCTTAGTCCTAGTAAGACATTCGACGTTCGACATTTCAGCCTCTGTTCTCGGCACTCTGCTGCGTTTCAAGCCGGTGGCGTTGTTGATGTGTGAGAGTGACTGAGAGGACAATGGCCTCTGTAGAGCCTGCCTCTCCATCTGGTCCCTCCTTCTCCACACTGCTGTTCCAGTGACACCTTAAACAAACAGCCCTCTCTGCTATCACTCCCATTCTTCTGCTTGAACGCTGACAGCAGAGCTCCCAGGGAACAAACAGAACGAGTGGCGCTGCAGTGTCAGGGGAACGTGTCTATCATTTGCATATCCTCTGATTATAGGTAATGATGGCGCCTATTTAGGGTATTCTGTCTTCAAGTGTTACTTTCCAAACTTGCTGCTGGCACCTACTCCTAGACAATGGTTAAAACCCATCGATATAGACAATGACGCGCTTTTTCAACGCTCCCTGTTACAGGCGTGCACCCCCCCCCCCCCTTTTTTTTGCCAACATAAAAATGTCCATTTTAGGTCCCAGTGGAAGGGCCTCGGGTTTAACTGAGACAATGAGTGTTTGCCTTGGAAAAGGTCATGGTGTGTGGAGTGCTGAAAAGGGGCTTTAATTACAGCGACAGCATATCCAGTAATTGTGCGAGGAGTGGGTGCCGACACCCCAATGAAGCATAAAGGTTCTTTTTGCCGCCATGCTCGGCAACGCCACTGGTTTTTGCCGTTCACTGTATGCTGAATAGGAAGAAAATAATTACCTCGGCCAAGGAGGAAATCTATTCACTCACATCTGTTTGTTTGTCTGTCCTTTGTGAGCGTATTCCGCCGAGGCAGTACCGCGACGATTATCGTGAAATTTGGTAAGGAGGGTAGGGCACGAGCCAGCGGCGTGAAGCCCTGTTCCCTGAACGTCACGAGGCAGATCCATGAAGGAAGTGTTTTGAAGATCTCCTCTCCTGCAGCTCTCAGTGGAGCTCTGCTTTTCATGTGAATGCAAACCGCGGGGGTGTAATGCTTCCCCTGTCGGTGTTAAAACCAGCTTTCATCTGATCTCTGTGTGTAAAAATGGCTTATGCACCTTTGTTCCCACTTTCACTCACAACAGATGAAATATTTGCCTCTCAGTGACCTCTTGTGTTATTGTGACACGCGGTGAATAATGAACGCCAAAAAACAATAATGTACTTGTAGTATATGGGTCACAATACATACATGTGTGTAGTTCTATTGTTAAAACACATACAACATGCATTAGGTGGCCCGCTGCTTTAATAATGCTTGTGTGATTTATGGACTAATTTGTCCATATTTTGTGCAGAGGTTTTGAGGTACTATATTTATTTCACTTTGTTTTTCGCCGCAATTGTCAGTGAGAAAGTTAACAAAAGCCAAAGCAATTCAACATTCAACACAGCATTCAACACAGCAATTCATTCCGTCTGAATGAAATGTTAAAAGTGGAAGAAATATCTTCTCTTTCAATGTTTTTCCTCGCTGTGTAGCTTTGGATTTTCCGTGACAATAGCTGGCTCTATAACCATTGGGCTCAATCCAATAATTAATATGGAAAATGATGATAATTTACATATATATGCATATTTATGGTGTCAGATTTGGTTTGATTTGAAAGAACTGGGTGGACAAGGCTGACATTGACCTTTCTGTAAGATTTGACTATAAAATACGCACTGCTGTTATTATAAAACATTAAAATGTCTCACGTAAATATGCACAGACAGCAGATGAATGACCATAATTGGCTGTTACTCGGTTTACTTATTGCTTGAAATATGTCAATAATGGTACCAATACTGAAATCAAAGTTTCAATAGTGGGCCCTGAATTATTCTTTTTTTGTGTGCCTGTTTTTTCCATATTAACAAAAAGAAAGTTACACATATTGAAATATGGCATAAAAAAAACACTTTTCAATGCTTGAAAAGAATCAAAACAATTTGGTCGGTGCCACAAAAACATCCATTATAATAAATTATGCCCAAAAAAGAGATGGGAATGGTTTATCTTCTTTAATGCATGTGTATTCTCATGTTTTTTCATTTGTTAACTAAAGAAGAAGCCTTGTAAACACTCTCGTGACCATGCGTCGCCCGCTGTCTCTTGTCGTACAGACGTGCACTTGGGGTTAAAGTGAGGTCTTGCCGCCAGTTTCCCCTCTTTCCCTGGGCTCCGCTGATGTTTTCCACCGTCGCTCCAGAGCTCACCATGGAGAGAGTAGAGTCATGAACCACTAATAAGAGGGTTCCGTTCTGCTTCTACCCAGCCGAGGCTTAAACTAATGAACAAATCAAATGAATGGCATGTAATTATAGGCCAGAGAGAACAGGACGGACGGAGGGGTTGGCGCTAGCGGGCACAAACCTGACATTATTTGTCTGGAAAATCTGTGAAATGAGCGGGAGCAGTTAAATTCTCTTTTTTTTTCCTTTACAAGGCCGTTGCGGCTGCGCATACGGTGGAGAGAAAGTGACCATACACACACACGCACACGTACACACACACACACGTAGCTCTTTCTGTTTTGACTTTTAAGAGCAGATCCTTGCAGCTAAGTCATTCTTCATGCACATGAGATGAAACTTTCCCCGTACCTTAATCTTTTTTTAGGAATGCAGAGGAGTTCTTTATTTGGTATCCATAACAGAGTTTTGCTTCTAGGAAGACACAGAATTCAACTGGAAGACTCTCCTTCCGCACTTAAAATGTGTACGAGCGGCTTCCTTTTGCCCTCAACCCTTCGGATACAGATTTCAAATCCAAAAACCACATTGCTTGTTTGTGTGTGAGAAATTGCTACAAAGCAAACACATCGACGTCTCACGTCTCATATTATTTTCTATCATGCGTTGCTTATGTGTGTGTTTGAACGGCCGAAGGGTGATGCAGCTCAGAGGCACAGCTCATAAATGATGTTTGTAAACTCGCTCGTGTTATGTTCAGGGCGCTTGTTTAATATGCACTCCATATATTCACTACTTCCTTTTTAGTCCTGACAGTTTGGAAAGGCTGATATTCAAGTCTCGCTCACCCAGGTCGCCGTGACGGTGGCCAAGTGGTTTTCCTCTCTGCCACCCAGGCGCCCCAGCAAATTATAGCGTTTGGTAAAATTTAATCTCCACTCACATAACACATGGAATACACATAAAAAAAATGAATAAAAAAAGAAAACTTGACTTGATCTACAGTCATTTAGTTTACGACACAGGTGTCAAACATGCGGCCTGGGGGCCAAATCCGGCCCACAAAATGGTCCAGTCTGGCTCCTGGGATGAATTTGTGCAATGTGCAATCACACTGAAGATTTTAACAACAATTTAACTTCAGATGAATGATGATAGAACTTTATTGTCCCATGACGGGGAAATTTGTGTGTCACCACAGCCTAATACAAAGAGTAGAAATGAGAACAGACACATATACATCAGTTGAATTCTTTTACGACTTACACAGTATGTGCATTCGCACCAGAAACACAGAAAACCATCCAAAGTTACGAACAGAGTCCGGTGTGTTGTCGTTGTGGTGTCGGTGAGCCAGGTCTCCGTTAACAACAGTATGTTGCTCTGTTTGTACTTCTGCTGCAGTCTGGTTAGTGCCATTAGCTCTTCCATCTTGTTGGGTAAAGTTCTTCCATTACCCATTAGAGTAGATGGAAGGCTCGGTTTGTACCTTCTCCTCCTCTCCGGTACTTCGCTCCAGCTCTGCATCCTCCTTCCGACGCTGTAATTCCTTCGGAAACTTGGGTCGCTCTCCTGGGAGTACTCTGTTGTTGCTAACACCAACAGCTGATCCCAACTATAAAACGGACCGGCTGACGAGATCACCTGTTGTGGTGTTGAGTCCCATAAGAGCAGCAAAAAGGGTCTACTAACCTCACAAAACTTCAAAAACGTTGCATGTCCATGTTGTAAAAGAATCCAACTAACTCGACTACAAGAGTCGAGGCAGAAAAACTTAAAGCAGGAAAAGTTATGGAAGCTGCGGTAACAGGCAGCTTATCGTGGCACCATCTCTAAAACATAAAGAAACATTTGGAGTTGACATTATTTACATTTTATTATGTTATTATTTTACTGGTTCGGCCCACTTAAGATCAAATGTAACTGAACGTGGACCCTGAAGTGAAATGAATTTGACACCCCTGTATTACACTAATAGTACGTCTGTGAAGCTGAATTTCCCCTTGGGGACAATAAACAT
>JAPTHA010000029.1:10496973-10509798 GCA_029814585.1 Gymnapogon annona
CTTAATTCGGTTGATCTCATCAAATAGGGAAGTGCTTACGATTTTTGTGTGATGTGGATTAATTAACCTGTTGGTGATTTCGGATGCTGTGAATCAAGAACACACGCAAGAGGGGGGAAAAAACACTGACCCACAAAGCTACGTTCAATATTTCAAATTACTGAATGCCTGACGGTAATGTGTACATGCCTTTCTGCATCATTGTTATTTCACCCTGAACTCTGTTTTTCTTTTTCTTTTTTATACCAAACACATTGCACATAATAGATGCTCTGAATGGAATTTTCTGCTACTTCGTTCCATACAAGTGGTCCCTCTACATTTCTTTGTACCGCCATGGATGCATTGGTGCTTACAGCAAATGACACCAAAAGTCCTTGAATTTTCTCATACGTGTTTATCAGCTTTAAAAATCTTCTCTTTCCTCCACCTATAGTTTGATGCAGATCAATGGAAGTGTAAGAGAACCATATTGATTTAGTCTGAGTGTCCAGTCCACCTTGTCATAATGGATTACATAGATTTCAAGATTAAAAACTCACTATCTGAAATATTGAAAGAAGTAATTGTATTCGTGTGCAGGAGCCAAATCTTTAAAAAAAAGGATGATTCAAATCTTTTTTTTTCTTTTCAGGGGGATTTGTGTGATTAACTTTCTTGTACTGTGATTAGGTGGAGATGCTCTGAACACCTGAGCCGATTAGGAGTGCGCTTTACACAATGTAGAATTTAGAAAGGGAGCCAGCATTGATGTGCTTGGGTGTCTGATAATGGTAAGATAAAGTCGATCAATATATTCTACTGAGATAGCCTTTTGATGAGCTACAATACACATGCAATGTGGAGTCACTCTAAAGAAAGGAGGAGTCTTTGTAAAAAAAACCCCCCAAAAAAAACAACGGAGGCAGCATTTATGATGCTAAAAGGGCTTTCTAGACAGTGGGCGTATAGCAGCTGGCACAACATATCTCAGTTTAGCCATCTTGTACATGAGAAAGGAATGTGTTAAAAATATGGACGGTAGGGACGAGAGAAAGTTAAACTCAATGAATCAAAAGATGGCAGTGTTCCTAAAACTGCACTAGAATCAGTTTCTCACAATGGAAATCTAATCGGACGCAGCTTAAAAGTCCACGTTTATTGGCATCAAACGCATCATCAAACATATTTTCTATGTTAGTACGTTAGTCCACACAGACCAGTACAGCTTGGACATGAATTATTAACACGAGCGGTGTGTGACTTTTGCAGTACTTGTCTGTGTGAGACACTGACCTCAACGATAGTTTGGACATGCCCCTGAATTATTAACGCAGATGTTGAAAAGGCCCGTGTATGAGTTAATACATTTTACAGTTGGATCCTTGCGAACATTGCTACATTATCTACCTCAAGAACATCCGCAATCTGTTCATATGTGGAATTGTTGGGTCGTGTTACAGGACCAGTGTCGGCGTCACGCTAAGCCTTGCAGCAGAATGACCAAGTCAGGCGAGTAAATGTTTGGTTTTGTGGTCGTGCCAGATGTTTCTGTGGCTTCCACACAGTTGACATAAAGGCTTCTCACCTGAAAGAGACAGGACGCCCCCAGCTCGTGTTCCTGTGGCCAGACTCTGCCAGTTTGGACTTTAATAATCAGCAGGCGAACTCTTATATCTCTGACCATGTTCATTGGCTTTTCACCTCGGGGAGTTCCTCATGCGGCTTTTCCTTTTTTGATTCAGTATTATTTATGAGCTCTCTGGTGGGAGAAGGGTCTATCTCTACCCCCAGAGCTCCATCAGTCCCTGTGACGTCTGCTGGCTGGCAGCAACACAGCAGTTTTGGAATACATTTTTAGCAGGGGGGGAAACCCCCCCGCGCCCCCTCGGAATGCGAAAAGAAATGCTGGAAGACATATGAGAGGAGAAGAAAGTGGGCAAGGCTGTCAGTGGTGGAAGGAATCACCTGGGAGTAGCTGAGAGTGCCGGACACAGATTGAGATACATCGGGGGAACAAATGAATGGTTTGATTATCGGATTGTGGGAAATAAGGAGAAAGATGGATGGATATGAAGGAGCAGAAATGGAATTGCTGTAAAGGTGTACGCTGATAAAAATTTGAGATGGTTGGAATGTGAGAGTGGGAGAAAATGGGGGAAGGGACGGCGAGCTGGAGAATAAAGATGGTGCAGGAGATAGAGATGTGGAGTTTAGGAGTGAGAGGCCCTAGAGTGATGCAGCAAGGATAATTAATGATAGGGAGTGATAGCACCTGCTGTTCCTGGTGCTGCACAGTATTTACGGCCCAGCATGCTGAGTGGAACAGGATGTGGCTGCGTGGCCGCCGGCCCCCTGGCCCATCCTCCTGGTGCGTGAAAAGATAGGGGTGGGGTGGGGTCAGGTAAGGGGAAGCATTGCAAGGGATCGGCGACTCAGCAATACACAGCGTAAATTTATGGCGCCGTACCTGCTCTGTTAAACGCAGTCCACCGCCTCCCATTGGGAGAGAGGGACAGAGATGGAGGACGGAAAGAGGAGCTCCCTGGAATGTGAGACCATCTTTGCTCCTGTCATGGCACAGCGGTCCGCAGTGCACGTGGCACTCCCAGGAGCCCACTATCTAAAATACAACAGAAACAATAGAGACAATACTGACTGGGCCATCCTGCCCCCATTAATCCTCATTCCTGGGTCCTGCACAATCTGCTGTGTGAGTGGAGATAGATTTTTTTGGATAGCAAGTGGGAAATGCAAAGATTGATTCGTGTGTACAGCCATCCATTTGTAATCTTTTCCTACCAGTCTCAGAGCTCTCGTTTTTGATTTGCCACAGCTTTTCCTTTACCCCCCAGTGCTTCTGTTTGCACAAATGAACCTATGTTTGAGTTTATTGAGGTCATTGTTCCAGGGGTGTGGTCAGCTCTTGGCTCAGGAGGTGCCCGGCTGTGGGTGCCTCCGTAGGGAATAAAGCAGACCTGACTTGATGGACCACATCAATAGACTACATTTCCTTGTTCTATGAGCTGGAACTGACTTCTTCGGGATTTAAGCTCTATTCTTTTCATTCTTTTCACTGGTTAAGCTCCCGTATTATGTACTCGGCGTCGCATATACTGCAAGAAGCTAGTGTTTCATCCATTAACTACCTCAAGCATGTTTTGAATAAGGGTTTTCAGTGCCACTAGACACATCTCTTGAGCATATGGCCTGAAAAACATGCATACTTTTCCCTGTTTCACAACATTTATCAGAGTGCAGCTGCCAAAACCACGAGTCCTACATTCCTTTATAACTCCACACTGGACTGCTTCCAGTGGGCCAGGCATAGTATCAGAGCGGTCTTCAAACCCTGCAGCTGTCTCCATCCCATGCAGTGCTTGTTGTGACAGACATTTGGTGCTAGCGTGCTCTAAAGAGGGCTTGTGATCCAGTCTGGATGCAGACGTGTGAAGAGCACCACTAATACCACCCTGCCTCATACTGATGCCCCTAAATCCCGCTAATTCCATCTCTTCTTTTGTCAGAGATGGGATTCATAAGCCGTTCTTTGAAGGCTCAATTTTCCAGGAGTGTGTCCATGGCTTAGCTGTAGCCCTCATGTAGCCAGGGCTAGACATTCCATTCCTTGGATTGAGGGTCTTGAGTGGTCAGCATCTAGTATTTGAGTAGATTATTGATGGTTATTGAGTGTGAAAAAATAGAGAGTCAATTAACCCCTAATTGTTATGGCCAGTGGTCGCTGGGAAAAATGTCACACTGTGCAAGAGAGGAGCAAACAAAATAAACGTGCACCTTTGTGTGCACCCCACTCTTCCAGATGGAATAGGTTCTCTGTAGTGTTTATTTTTTATTTTTTGCAATCAAACAGCGTAGCAGACACACACAAATGGCCTCAACAGAGCGTGTCTCCAGGGGTCACAGAAACCAAACCCAGTGCAGATTGTTTTAGTTCTCCTCACTGTTACTCTGGCCTTATTCCACTGTAGTTTTCCTTCAGTGTTGAGTCAGGTGAAGGCACCAAAGAAAGCTTTAACTCTTGGGTCATCCATACAAATCCAGTACTACTGACGTTTCCCAATTCCTGTCACGGATTTAACTCCTTGGACGGTGCCAAATCCTAAAGCCCAGCTCAGAATACTTTAATGGAACATGCATTCTTGTAGTTGGCCCTCTGAGCTGAATTTCACTATTGGTACATGTTTGATAAGCCTTGCCAGTTGCTTATTTTTCACTGCAATTTGTTGAAATCTGAACTGAATTTTGGCAACATCTAGATAGGTGCATGTCAGTCCAAGGTGAGTTGGTATCAACTGAGCTTGCCGGCTGTAAAATGCTCCAGGAAGGAATGAGTTATGGCACTGAGCGTGACCTACTGTGCCATTTCCTCCTCCCTCTCTCTCTCTCTCTCTCTCTCTCTCTCTCTCTCTCTCTCTCTCTCTGAGGGCTTGGTTTATCTGGTCTTCCGTCTTGTAAGTTTGGATTTATTTATATGAGGCTTATACTGGGGTACTTATGTCAGGCATATGTTTATAGTTGCTAAGAAATGTGGGCCAGGAGTGCTCCCATATCCTCTGTGGGCTTGTCTCCTAAGGGAGATTCATGATTCCATCTTCCTTAACAAGGCAGACAGACAGGTGGTGACTGACAGGCAGACTGAGATGGATTCAGTAATGAGGACTACAGAACAACCTTCTCCAGTCCACCTCCCATGCTTCACTATCTCAAATGATCTCGTGCCTCATAGATTTCATATATTTAACTAGCGGTTCTGTTACAGTCTAACAGTGCCTCACATACTTAGTGTATAATACCCTCTTTTGCCGTCTCACCTTCCCATGCCAAAATGAAGTTACCTTCTGCTGTGCATGGTTGTCTGCGTCCCGAGTCTAACGTGCTTCACATGTCTGTAAAATATTTCTTAATGTTGCTAACGCCTCCTTGATACACTCCCGACCTCCTTGTGCTGTATTTCCACCTTAGTTTAAAGTACCGGTAAATCTTTATGCATCCTTGAACATACGTGGCAACTTCCATATCCACGACCAACTTGAGTATCCGTGCGTTTTAAAGGTCAGATTTAATGTTTGACTTGAGGTGTCATGGAAAATGGTTGTCTTGACAAGTGAATGATATCCCTGTGTCAAATGAGACATGATTGATGGGAACTGAAGTATTATCATCAATCACATTGTGAAATACTGTAGCTTTTGCTTCTCACTTTCACTCTGTTATTCCTCTCCCCCTGTCTTCTGTCTTGATCTATATTCCTGTGACTGAGGTCAGAGGCCACTCCAGAGCTCGTATTGTTCAGCGCTCTGGTGAGTGCTCCAGTTACCACTGTGAAATCACAGCCATCAGCAGGTTCTTAGTTCTTAAAATATACCGTATGAGGCTGAACACTGCCACGGGGACCTGCCAGACGCCACACAATGTCTGCAGTGTGATGTTACATTATTTTAAGTAATGTCTGCATTTATAGCCATTTGAAAAAGTGTCTGCTGCCCTCGCCACCTGTCTGGGTGTTCTGCATGACAGAATCACGCCGAACGGAACATGTTTATTACTGTGAATACTACTCTGTATTTTGCAATAAAACTGTTCTGCTCACTGCTTCCAGCTGTTGCAAAGAGGGCTGTAAAAAAAAGAAATAGAAAGAAAGAAAATATACATAATCACTCGTTGGAACAAAAGACGTTAAGTTGGCACACAACAGTTGGTGTAACGCTTCAGGTGTGAAATTACCCTTCAAATTTACATTTGGGAGTAAGTGTTAGCCCCCTCTTCTTCATCGCCGTACGAACAATGTTGTCTCTTTCTGTTGCAGACAAGGCAGCAACTGCTGTTAATGGTATTTGCCAGGTGTAGCACTGCCCCAGTATGTTTGACAGTTTAGTGTAGCTGCTCAGCTGCCCTATTAGGTCCAGATGATGCTAAGGTACAGCGTGGGTACCGAGATGCTGACTCAAGCTGCTGAGCCTGGTGGTATAATGAATGATACATTATACTTTACAGACACTGAATGCTTCTTGTTTGTTGCTGCCGGGCAGTGCAGCGTTTTACAACTGTGCCCTGGGGACATTATTCTAACATAACCATGCTGGCTGGCATTTGGACATGTGATATCATCCCGCCTGAGTCTGTCATCCAACACCATGCATGTGTTCATCGCGCTCAGACCAGCTGTAGTAGCAGCAGCCCTTGAACAGGCAAAACTGCCAGCGTTCAGCATTACCCCTATAAAAAAACATGCAGCTGAACTTGCACACAAAAAACTTCTTACCTGGGGGTTCTGGGTTTTATTTTCTCCCGCACAACTGGGACATATTTTATTTATAGCATTGCAGTGCTAGGAAGCTCAACAACTATCAACGTGAAGCATGTATGAATTCATATTAGGTCCTGAAATCCACAATGGTTGGTTTGAGCTGAGCTGTCGACATTTACACCGGCACATCCGTTTCCCCGCTGCTTTCCATCAGTCAGTCTATCACCTCAGTCGTCAGTGTCTGCATGGTGCCGCTGCTCTCAGCTCCCTCCTAGGGCCCGAGGCAGTGCAGGTGCAGGCTGCTCCGATGGTGGCTCCTGTGATGCACATGCATGGCTACACTCAGGGGAGATGCGTTGGCTGGAGCAGCACTTCCACTGTTTGTCAGAGTGCAGAAAAATGCTGTGTGCTCTTTGTGTTTTGTGGCCTAAGTAGAGAGCGAGCAGCTGTTTAGAAATTAATACACTCCTGTGTTTGCCAATGTGCTCTCGGTCCCCAGAGGACCGATTTTGATCTGGTAAATCCTGCTCACTGCAAATAAGCTAGGTGAGTGTTTTGCCATTTGGTGTTTGGACTTGTGTGTTAATTGGTTGGTTTGTTGGTGTGGTTGTGATTCCTGCATTCAGGAAAATGTGGCTCAAAAGCACTTACCTTTGAGCCACATTTTCACACATTTACATTTGCTTAACAATGCCCCTCGGGATTAATAATGTATTCCCATCCTGATACCGAAGCTAATTAGTCAAATCTCCCAGACTTCGATACATGTGACTGGGTTTGTCCAGGTGTTCCAATAATAGTTGGGCTCTAAACAAAGTGCAACAGTGGTAGAATTTCTACAAATGTAGGAGAAAATGTCCAATTCCGAGTAATGATAGATGTTTCTAAAGAGTTGTGCTCCACATATCTTAATGTCAGACACTACAGAGAAAGAGTTTGACATGTAATCTCTTTTTTTTCTTTTTGTTTCAGCAGTGTCTGTCCTCTCGTTTTTTTGTTCGTTCTGTGCTTTGTTCCGGAAAATAAAAATTGACTTGACATTTGAAATGGATTTCTAATCAAAGTGAGAGACAAATGTAATGGCTGCGTGATTGAGCTGTCAATCTGACCGTCTGTGAAAGACTCTTGATAAAACTACTTTGGAATTCTTTATTTTACTACAGCAGTAATAATTAGAATCTGATGAAAATGTTCAACAATGGACAGTTGGTAATAAGTCTGCCGCACTTAGGGTACGCTTTTTTTTTTCTTTCTCGTTGCTCAGTACATGTGCGACTCGTGTTTTCTTTATAGACGGAGTTTGTCATCTTACGAGTACTGTGTGGCAGACAGACAGATGGACTGGCAGGTTGACAGATAATGGAGATGCGAGTGTGGCAGGCGACACTCCTTCTGAGACACTTCTTTGACTGTTATCACAAGCATTCGTCCCCACTCCCATTCAGAGACTCATTTAATTCCCTGTCCTTGTTTTGTGCGATGATGGAAACTGTCACCCTAGTGCAGGAACTGCTCATCTCAGGAAATGTACACAAAACAATACGAGCCAGGAAAACAGAAGACGCATTCAGCGACTTCCGCTTTTCTCATTTACTATTGATACACAGGCTTAGTTGACTCAATCAGGGCACATCTTTAAGTGATTTCCTGTTTGGGAAATTAGCATCAAATGATCCCGTTTGAGTGCCCGTCTCTTTTGCCGTACGAGATGGCGAATCCCTGGGGATTTTAAAGAGGATTCCAGTCAGAATTGGGGAGGAGGGGGAGTTTTGAGGCCTGATTAGAATATGGTTTGAGTTAATTAGCTAAGGTTTTTTTTCTATCCTCATTCTATCTATGTGTAATCTAATTACAGATGGTGGTTTTCCAGTGCCTATCAAATGTAAATGTAACTGGTCTCAAGAGATAGGAAGGGGGTGTAGAGGCGAGAAACGCTACCCCTCCCAGTCGCCAACCCACCCACCCCATCCTCTACCTCCTGGTCTCACTTTCTCAAAGCTGTGCACAGCAGTCAACAAATGTGATAATGCCGCAATCAGAAGTCTTTTGTACCACTAAGCTTTTTTCTTACCCAGTTAATTCTGCCAAGCTGTCTGTCACTGTCACGCTGTCTGTCAAAGATGCTCCAGGTGTCATCTCATAAATTTAGAATAAAGCGTCAGTTTTGTGGATTGACCTGATTTCTACACCCAAACTCACTTAGTATTTTCGTCCAGCTTCTGTATATGTTTGACTAATTGGCAACTCTGTATAAATTGATACTGTTACAAAGAAAAACAGTGTCAAGTGTTGAAAATCCAAGAGGGACCGGGTGACGTACCAAATATACTTGATTGATGTGTGGAATGTATTGCTTTTACTATATTGACCTCATAACATGATGATGAGTCCTTTTGGATTTTTCCCTTCTGGGGTTCAATTCACATATTTAATTTGGCAGGAGTTTTTATGTCAGATGCCCTTCCTGACACAACCCTTATATTTATCCGGGCTTGGGGACCGGCACAATGAGACACACGCCCCCTTGTGGCTACAGTAGGCAGCACCGTGAAGGGTTTTGCCCAAGGACACACATGGACGCTCATCCCTATGCACCAGCCCGGTGCATGATTGTCATATATTTATTTTTAGACAGAAGCAGAAGACTTTCCCTCTCTGTCAAACATGTTTTCAATGGGCCAAATAGCAGGCTAAATCTGGACTTGTAGCATGGAGGTAATCCACGGGTTCTAGTGTAGTCATATAAACTAGTAGTAGTGTGTAAATTAGAACATTTCACTGCGTCAGACAAAAATATGAGGTTTATATTGTAACATTATTGACTAATCAATAGTTGTAGGGTATTAACTAGATTAACTAAACTGATTTGATATATTGATTAGGTATTCAACATTTTTTTTTCAGATAAATGATCGAGAACATTAAATTAGAATATTTACTGACTTATTTACTGCTATGGAATGATGGTATTTTATTATACTCTGGTATGTCACAGACTAAAGAGCTAATCAATTAAGGGGTAATTTTGCCAATGAATATATCATCAAAGTAGTCCTTTTTTGTCCATATTGTTCAGCAGCCAAACGCAAGATATAATTAGGCGGAGGATCAGATGTTTGCTTGCGTCGTCCCTCCTTTGACTGCTGTTCTGCCGGCTTCTCTCTCCGCCTTTTGTGTCACTCTTTCAAAGTTCTTAGACTACAGGGAACTTCTTCAAGCTGACACCCTCCGCTGTTTCTGCTTGTTGAATATCTGAGCAGTTCTTGTCATGGTAGCTGATTGCAAAGATCAAGAGCCGCTCTTCAATTCCAGTCTCTTTGTGTGAGACAAAGTTAAAGGCCGAAAATGCAATTCAAGCACTTCTGTCTATCTTCAGAGATGACACTCGTATTAGCACCAACGTCTTGCTCTTCTGTCTCACATCTTTTGCGTCCTTATTTTTTTTTTCCTCACCCCCCCGCTCCCCTCCTCTGTCTAAACTCAAACCCCCTCATCTTTCGCCATCTATTTCTGCATATCCTCTGTACTCTGTCTTTTTGTCTGTGTCTCTCAGGAAGAAACAGCCCTCAGCTGTAAATTGACCCATTTCTCATATTTCATTTTGGTTCATTGAGGCAGGTGGAAACGGAAAAAAGGAGGAACCTGCAAGCCCAGCACATTGATAGAACTATTAATTCTCACTGAATCCTTGTAACAAAAGGGTATAAGTTTTTTTTTTTTTGTTTTTTTTAAAATCACCGGCACCTTATATTCTTTCTGCGTTGTATTTCGTCAAACCCCCTCAGTACGTACACAACTATACCTATTGGTCATAGAGTTAAATAGAAGCCGGAAGTCAACGAAAGATTTTTTTTTTTACAGTGCTGGGCCTCGTACTTCCCTACATGAAGAAAAGTATCAGGATATTTCCATTATTCTGCGAATGTGTAAGTCCATAAAAGCATAAAATTAGATATCTGTGGAGCATAAAATTAATTCTGAGACCTCTCGAAAAGGTCAAAGGATATTTTCAAACTAAACCCACGATTAGCTTCTTGTTTGACGTACGATGTTAATGCCTGGTAGGAAGTTAGCCAGTGTGGAATTGGTATGTCCAGTCACACATTAATCCAGCTTTGAAGTCTTTTTAAGTCTTTTGTGACCTACTAAGAATTACAGATGACTTCGGCATATTGTTCCGATGCATATACATAATGTCAGGGCAGTGTTGACATTTGCGATTTCAAAGCTGTTGTGGCAGTCTGTACATACCGTTCTATTATTTTTTCTTTTTTTTTGTCTTTCGTCTCCCCAGTCGCCACTTTTTTCGTGGTTAGAGATTAGGGAAAGGAGAGTGTCGCAGCCAATTACAGTTATATCTTTGTCCTGTTTCAGACTCCCCACAGTCTGCGGCGCACTTCTCAAGTCAAAAGAGCACCCTCTTCTTCTTCCAGCAGCCCAATTTGTCAAGATCACTCATTCAGATTGGTGTCATTTTGGGGTGGGGGCTGGTGTCTGCCTTGAGTGAGAAATGATTACGGCGTTGCAGATGAAAAGGCAAAATGCAGATGGTCCTTAATCTCTTTTGAAGAGTCGTACCTCCTCTAGCTTTTCTTCACCTCTTTATCTCATGATCCCATTTCCTTTTCGTTCAAGGTCTTTTTGGTGTTCCATTGACCTCTCAATTTTTCTTCCTTGATTTCCGTCTCTCTTGAGCTCTTCTGCTCTTCATTATCTCTCCTCTCTTATTCCAATTCCTGGTGTACGGTCTTAGCATTTATGCCGTTCCATTTCTCTCACTTTCTTTTCTTTCGCTTCCCGTTCCTTTAATGTGCGGATGATATCGCGTGACCCCATGTAAATATGTAGGCTAATCTGGGCTTTCATTAGTTTGTATACATGAATATTGCATGACTGGTTCTCCTGTGCTAACCCAGATTAGTGCTCAGTCTTTTCCCTTGGTTAATTGAAAACCATTATAACTGACTGCAGTCAGGAGTCGACTGGAAAAAAAAAAAGCTCCTTTCTCAGGCTGCTCTGATCTCCGCTACTCTCTCTCTGTACCCCCATCCCGTCAAGCCAAAAGCCTGCTTTTCAAATGGACACCAATCAAAAGACTCTTCTGGGAGAGGCAGAACAGAGTGTTGGGAAATGAGGTTAAGTGTGCAGACCGGCCGACCTTCAATATTGCAGCGTCTTCCATATCAGAATCTGACAGCCCGTGAGAGTGTGGAAGGAAAGGGTTTGGTGGGACGAGTTGTAATTGGACTGGGATAGCAGAGAGTAGATGAAGCATTTAAGACTCCGACCTGTCTATTTTCAGTGCGTGAAGGGTGTGAGATGACAGATACACCTCTGTGCTTTTTTTTTTTTTGACAAAGCTTCTGTTTTCCTTTTGGCTACAATAAACTACACACAGTGGCAGCATTTACTTAATCTCTAATTCAGCCAAGGGTTGTAAAAGTCAGCGGCACAGAACGAGCATGTTGAAAATGTCAGTGCTGAGTTCATGGTTTTATGCTCTGTTTTTTTTTTTTTTTTCTGTTCTTTTTTTCTGGTGGTTCAGATCTTCAGAAGAATGTCTGTGGGGCGCTATTTTAAACAAGCCTCTCTCTTCTCTATCTGATCTTGTGTTGGTACTCGGGGATATGGGGGGTTGAGCCGAATGTGCCAAGACTCTTTGGAAACAAGGTCCTCTATGTTGCCCCTGGACATGTTCCCCCTATCAAACAGCTAATTTTATGCAACCCTCATCATGCCTTTGGAACACAGAAAGAGACAGAGAGAGATATTATCTTCAGGAGGGTGCCAAAATAAGGAGGAAATTGAGTGGAAACTCTTTGCTTTGCATAAAACCAAGTGGTATATCATCATGGGAGTGTGTTTTTCCTTCCCTTCTGTTTCCACACTTGTACTGTTTTCAGCTTTCATCTCCATTTCACTTTTATTTGTTATGAAGTGCAGAGATGTGGTTTTGTAAAGTGATCACCTGGTGAGACGGGTATATTGATGTTACACAGTAACAGCATCATGAAATTTTACCGTAGTCTTTATTTCATATTATTTTGGAAACACATCGTCATTGTTCACAGCCAACTGCGAACAGAGAGAGGCTGCTGCTTATTGAAATTAACGAGTGAGGCGGCAGTTCGCTTATTCTTGGTTTTGTCTTGTTTGTTTTGTTTTATCTAATGTATCTGACCCTGCCATCATGGGTCAGGAGTGTTGCCTTGTCGTGTATGAACGCAATTTTAATATTATCTAATGGAAAAATCTATATTGAATATAGAAAAAAAGAAATTAACAAGTGAGAGTAAATGAGGATTCCTATAATAGAATAGGTTTTGTTGTCATTACAGAAATGGTGCAACGAAATTGTAGGTGGTCTCTGCCAGCGACAGTGCACTTACATATTATAAGCAACACAAAGTCTTAAAAATCAAAAATAAAATAAAAAATAAGATAGGGTATAAAGTGTGTAATCGAAAAGAAAAAAAAATGTGGACGCTACAGGCCAAAAGCTTGGACACACCTTCTCATTCAATGCGTTTTCTTTATTTTCATGACTATTTCCATTGTAGATTCTCACTGTGTTCATC
>JAPTHA010000029.1:10532723-10547419 GCA_029814585.1 Gymnapogon annona
CGAGGATGGGCAGGAGGGAGTGTGGTTCACAGCTCTGGGAGCTCCGGGGCTGTGTGTGTGTGTGTGTGTGTGTGTGTGTGTGTGTGTGTGTGTGTGTGTGATCTAATGATATTTACAGTATGCGCCACATGCTTTCACTTTGACTTTTTCCTAGGTTTATACTTGTCAACAAGCACAGTAATTTACAATTTTCAGAAAATGTCACAGTGTCACGGTTATTATTAGCAGTTACTGTTAGCCTTAAGGGAATGACAATGTGTTTGTTTTTTTTCAAGTTTTTTTTTTTGTTTTGGTTGCTGTAATTGAAAACCTCAACTAATGCATTCTAAAGTTAACAGGTAGTTGAACAGTGTTTGATTAGGCTGTCTATCCTCCCAATTTGACATTTCTCTATTTCGATAGTGATAGAGAGGGTCAGCATATCAGAAATATGAACGGATGGCTATCATAGCGTGAGTGTCTGTTGATCCACGAAATGGGGGAATAAAATAAATTTGGGTGGAGAAAAAATAATGGCATACAGTGATTTAATAAGAACTATTACTGTTCAAGTTAAACATGGTGGATGTTTAATTTATGCCAGCAAATGGCCAAGATCAACACACTGTGGAAGACGTAACTCATGTATTTTACATAGAGCACAGTGTAGTCTGAGGAAAGAGAATGCTATTTTGTTTTATCTCTTTTATCCACACTTTCCCTTCCCTGCCGTTCTCTCTGCTCAGTGGGTGTGGAGAGAACTCTTATGATGGATTGCACTGCTAGCCCTCTTGAGTGCATGCATGTGAATAATAATAAATGCAGTGCAGTGTGCATATGTTCCTACCATCCCTCCCTGTTTCCTTCTTCCTTTTTTTTCTACCCCCTTCCCCTCCCCATCCGGCTCCATCCTTTCCTCTCACTTTTCATTATGCGTGCACCCCGTACGTACTTATTTTCTTCTGGTTACGTGCACAAACACACAGCAAAACACTCAAGAGAACTCCATAGCCTTCAAGGCACCACTCCTTGGTGGCCACAGTGATTAATTACTTTTAACAAAGCAAACAGAGTCTTGCTTGTCCGGATCAATCTTTTCCCCGTCTTGGTGTGAGTGGCTGTCACCAGTAATTGCCAAAGTCTGTGTAGTATGAAATGAGGGCCACTTTCACTTCTCTGTGGTCCGAGGCTAACCATAGCCTCAATTTTCTACACTTGTGCCTCTGCTCTCTGAGCTCCTGTGGCGCCACTGTTCTTTCCCCCTCTTCGTTCCCTCTTCTTTCCGCATCTCTACACTAGTTTTTCTTGTAAACCAGGGGTGTCAAACATGTGGCCCGGGGGCCAAATGCAAGCCACCAATGATTCCAATCCGGCCCGTGGGATGTGTTTGTGAAATGCAAAACAATACACCTAAGAAATTTACAAAAATTATAGTTCAGCTTCCACGTACAGACCGGGATAAATATGATCATAATAACCTATAAATAGTTCCAAGTAATTATTTTTCTGTGTAACTAAATATTTTCTTTTAATTTTCCTGTATTTACACTAAAACAAATTATTATTTCACCAAATGCATAAATAACCGGAACAAATACAAACAATCTGAAATGTCTGCAGAGAAGTGTAATTTTATTAATATTCTACCTGTTAATAAATGTTTTGTGTATTTGTAGATCCACTGTAATCTGTAAGTTGTAATGAACATGTAGAAATTTTAAACTGAGGTATAACATTGTTAAAATTACACTTATTTTTCTTGATATTTTTGAGGTTATTCATGTTATCCATTGTTTTAAAGAACAGTTTGTAGACGTAAACATCTTTTCATCATCTGAGGAAAGTTTGGAGTCGTCATTATTGTTATGTAATTCTGTTCTTATGGTACTGGCCCCGCCCACTTCACACTAAATATGGCTGAATTTGGCCCCTGAACCAAAAATGAGTTTGACACCCTGTTGTGGAGGAAGTGCTTTCCTTGGGAGTAACGGTGCTTTTAGATGGCAGTAAGATGACTAGCCGTGTTGTTGTCTGTAACTCTGCTGCCATATGCTCTCAGAGAAGCTCATACGAAAAGGAAGCATGATGCCTCTCGCCATCCATGCATGCTAATTGGCATCGCTCTGCCAAGCTGATCAAACACCATTAATCTATTTGTAGTGTATATTTGTTTCTAAATGAGAAAATTAATACATTCCGCTGCTACAGCCAGCTGGATGCGATGAGCCCAATCGATTATTGGCATCCACTGTGTGACTCATACCTATGAACAAGTGTTTTTATTTGTCCTGCTGTGTGCGCATCCATGTGCATGCTTGTGCGTGTGTGTTATCTGCCGGTGGATTACTTTTAACAGTTGCCAGGCGAGTTTCAATTATCCGATTTAGACCTCTTTTTCTGAACGCATAAACTGTCTACAGGTGGTAAGGAAACCTGTTCCTTTTATCTTATTACCGGACAGTGCGTCGTGCCTCACAGCTTGCATGGAGACCGATATCAAAGCCAAAGAAGTGCAACGTGATTAGCAGGCGAATGCAAGTAATGATGCATTGCCATGGCCAAAAAATGCTGAGCGACACTAGCTGTTTAATGAGCTAACACAGAGGGCTGTGCAGATGTGCTGCCGGAGCGCTCAGTGTTATCAGAGCAGACACTGGACTTCCAGTTTGGACACTGCCCGTTTGCTCTGTTATTGGAGTCGACGATCCTGATCTTAGTCTAAAATGCGTATAGATAGATGATTTAATATGCTTTGCCAATGTACTTGTTAAATGTTCTCTCTTGTGGTAGTTCTTTCCGTTGTGCGTGTGACATGTCTGCTATGATATCACATTGGTCTTCATCTGCCTCCACAGCTCGGACTCAATGACAATTCTCAATAGGAATACAGCCCTGAAAACCACTTTCCTCATTAATAATGAAAAATCCACACTGGCCCACCCATTATCGCTCTTTTTTTTTTTCCAACATCTTCATTTTCTCTGGGCTCGCAGTGTAGTAAAGCATGTCATATATATGATAAGTAGAGGAGGCTGTCCTTAAATTGGTGCAGCATGGAGTTCATATTGCATTGTGGCCAAGGGGGAATTAGTGAGTCTATATATAAACTCCCTACGCATGTGTTGTGAATTAAAGTGCATTTATCTGGTAATCGCCGGGGAGATCGTTGTGAGCACAAGCATGGCAAAGCAGTGGCGCTGCAGCCACATCAGCCCAGTTTGGTGATGCTGCTGCTGCACTGGGAGAGGGGAAGGAGAAACAGGTCATAGACAATAAAGAGCTCTGATAGCCTGGATGGCAGTCGACATGTACACTACACGAGGAAGGAATAACAAGAGGCACCTCGCCGTCTCCTTCATCTGCTAACCTTTATCTCTCGCTCACCTTTTTCCTGTGTCTCTCCACCTTCATCTTCTTTTAAGTATACGTGTGTGTAACCCTTTGGGCTACACCACCATTGTCTTTTCCTTGCCCTCATCTTTCTCCAGCCCTCTCACCCGCTCAGCGCCTTCCATGTGATCCAACTTGCTTTTACTCAATCATGTATGACTCCTTACTAGCAGAATCAAAAGCACTGGGGCTCATACCATGCTTTTCATTAGAGCTCTCCATAAAGGCGGCCTGTAAAGCTTTTGAAGTTTGGCCGGGCAGTTCTGGAGAAGCCACACTGTCAAGAAGCCTTTGCTCCCGACTGGCGTTTGATGAAGCAACATCCCGCTAAGGCTAGAGCAATCTAATAAGCCCAACACAAGTGCTGACACTGACAAGGCGTTGTGCCTACTGTGTGGCTGTGCGAGGGGGTAATGACTTGGTGGACTCTGTCTCTCTCTGGGATAGTCAAACTCTGCAAGTAATGATAACTGTGCCCCAAAACCTCCTCAGGCTCAGATGTGTCACTGTGCGCACTCGCATATTTTTCACACCCCAAAAAAACGTCAGTTTAGAACAGCTTTCACTTTTAAACAGCCTAAATTGTTTGTGAGTGGGATGCTGAATTTTGTACAGCATCACCCTTTTTCCTCCACTTGAAATGCAATATGTCAGCCATGATGGTAGCCGCACATGACGAGAAAAGTTTGTTATCAAGCTTCGAAGAGGTGTTGAGACAGTGTCAGCTGGACAGGTCTGCTCATCCTAAATGGCTAATGGACTTTACGATGTTTAGAGCATATGTCTCTCAGCCAGTGTTTACTAAAAGGAGGGTATTTTTCAGCCATGCTTGAGTTCACTGTCAGAGCCAATTAAGAGAGTACAAATGAAGATGGAGGATGTGGTGCCTCGGGCCAGGAGAGTACAGCACCTGGGCCAAATAGCCTCCTAGGCCATCACTGTGGGGCTTAACGCATCGGGGACACATATGGCTAATTCAATTGGCATTATCTTCAATAAATCTGAACCACAAATATTGTGAGAGTTACTGAGGTTTCAGCTCTATATGGGTCATTTTCATCTCAAGTTGAAATAAATTGGTGTTTTAATAACTGGTAAAAATGAAGTACATGGAAGATCCAACAGAATCTCCGACCCTATGCTTTGGTAATCCTTCCTGTCTGCCAAATATATCCCCTTTTAAACATATTATTTTGACTGTCTCTGGACTACTTGTGGTTGAAAGCACTTCTGCAGGCTAGAGTGTGCTCCCTTTTTTGGGTTCACCATCTGTCCTTGATTGATTAAACCTCTTTTAAGTAATTAATGCCTACTTTAATTGAGAGTCAGCCCCTGTGGCTCATGCGCAATGCTCAGGCAAAGCAGAGCCAAGGATCTAGTAGAGAAAGGCACGGAAATCTGTTTAGCACTCTGACCCTCTCAGCCTCGCATCTCAAGACTCTTAAGATGCTACTAAACATGCACCATTGCTAGCTGCATTCATGTGACAAATCAGGCTATAAATCACAGTGAAAGAGGGTAACATGTTTTTGCTAACATTGAAATTAAAGTGCCGGGAATGAGCTAGGGGCAGATTGCCATTTTATTTGCTGGTTTATCACTTTGCATTGGTCCGTTTCCTTTGTGAAAACCGTCAGTTACGGTGGACATGCACGTCGAGGAAAGAAAATTGAATTCCCTCCGCCAAACAGAATATGGTGACAGCGTGTCACAGACGGCACCTCACAGCTTGATACTGTTGTGCTGTTTCATCTGTTTGTGATAAATGAGCAATATTAGTTTTTCCCTACTGTTTCACTTTGACTGTCACAACGGATGTTCGCCACATGACACTTTGCCGATCACAAGCCCTGACCTTCTATATTGAAGTTTCTCTTTGTCTTTTGGTAATTGTTTTTAGAGAGCATTAAACCATCCCCCAGCCAGATGATGTGAGACACAGGGAATACAGAGTGCTCAGCATTGATTCCAAATACCTGACGATGACCTTTTCCAATCTAAAGTCCTGCGCTGGCTACCAGTTTGATGTGAGCAGGGTAATCAATGCCTCGCGGCTTTGAATGAGTACTACAGTGTCTCTCACGCCGCCTCCTCTGGACCACCTGGCTTTTACCTAAGTTTCATTGTTGTCTCTCTCTCTCTGAATAATGAAACATTTACCCTTTAATTGCCAGCTCCACAAAGAATGATCAGTTTAATTTGCTCTCATTAAAGCCGTCTAATCTAATGGGCTAATTAAGGGCTTTGGATGGAACAGCAATCACCAGAGTCTACAATGCCCCGTGGGGGGGTGATACATCAATGGATCATAAATATTTTACTGCGTCTACCTACATACAGATTGTAAGGTGCCTCAGTTTGACTTGCATATAAGTACTGAACATGCACCTTCGGTATGGCTTATGTTGTTAACATAAAGTCTGTTGCTGTCCTCACCTCAACAGAGCAAAATGTTTTAAGAACAACCATTTTATTATAATGCACAAATCTTTGACAGGAGACGAGTCTATTGCTTTTGTCATGGAGACGGCACAGATACACTCACTGAAAAACAATTGATCGATGTATAGGTCAGGGGTGTTTGCTGGTATAGGTTTGGTTTTATTAGATTGGTGTGATGGTAATAGACAGGCAGCTGTGTCATGATTCTATTACCGGGACCCTGGGGCCAAAGGTTTATGTTTGGCCTGAGGCAAAGGGTGTAATACCCCCAATATCATCCTATGAGGATTGGCCTCAGACTGTTTCACTCCTGGGGGAAAGAGACCCGTACCTGCAGGGAGAAACAGGAAGATGGATATAAACTCCTAGATTTGGCTGCAGAAATAGATTTTAATTAAGTACAGGCACCATTGAGCTGTTCTCTGGCTTTCAGGCTGTCAAGTTGAAGGGCAGAGGGCCCAAAGCAGCAATCATTCCATTTTACTTTTTCTTTAGCTGTTCTTCCAGCTAATTTGTCATGGCCGACAGTTATCCCTGGATATTAAATTAAGCGGTTGACATTTTGTGTACCCTGCGAATCGACTGTGTCACCTTCAAAGTGAGGCGGCAGAGATGTGCGAGGGACGGTGGTGGAGCACATCTGAAACCCCCGGTCAGCGCATGACATTTCTGGGTCACATTGCAGCGCCAGGCAACACACGCAGACACTTAAGGAGCCAAGATACCAAGAAAAGAGAGGCAACAATCTCTTTGTTCCTGTGACACCACAAGTGTTAATCGGTACCATGTCACGGGTGGAATACTGCTTCCAAGTACTACATCCTTGTTGGAGAGAGATGGGTGTTTTTTTTTTTTTTGAGGAGTTATTGACGTATCTTTCAGCAGTTTGTGCTGTCGTACAGTGTGTGTGTGTGTGTGTGTGTGTGTGTGTGTGTGTGTGTGTGTGTGTGTGTGTGTGTACTGTGTATTTACAGCCTGCTGTCCCTGTTTGATGGTCTGATTTGGGTTCTATTATGGAGCGGGGTGGGGGTTTTGTTTGGAGTCGCACTGGCACCAACTGCTCCGCGGGTGATCAAAAGCCATCTGCAGCAGGCGTATCCTAAACACACTACAGCAGCGGAGGGTGTGGCACAATTTAAACAGACCTTACACAGCGTCTATTGATTCCCACATTTGAGAGCATCTCTATTATTGCTGATCACCGATCAGGGCATGCATGTGACACACACATCCTGGGCTACTGGAGACACAGCTGGAGAAAGCTCTTCAATGACAGGTTACCTACGTTGTGGCTGAGGAGTGTTATAATGTGTTGAGACATGGCTGTGGTTTATATTTTACAACTGAATGTGTGGCAGAAAACAGCATCAACTGTCTGTAAATAACCTGACTGCTTGGGCGGGATCCTAGCTCCGGTTGCCCTTGATACAGAGCTTTTACAAATTAACTTGGCAGCTTGACTTCCTGCTGAAAATGACAGATTCAGGATAGGGTAAACTAACAGACTTGGCAGTCCTTTGTAAGTATTTTGTCTCGGAAACACAAAATCTATATTTTACAGTGCAACCTGGAAATATTCAGATTCAGAAATTCAGATGTAGGACACAGAGAGACTGTCGGAAACCAAGCCATACAAGGACAGTGTGTGTTTCGTTGTATCTAAAAGGATAAGGCAGGATGTTCCAGCACTTCTTTATTCAAATAATGGCTATACCCCCTTTTGCAGACTCTGAAGAGGATTTTCCAGAGGCTATGGCGAATGCGCTCCGAGTGGCCAGAGTTCACGCACATGTGCAGTGGTCTCTGTTGTCTTTGAAAAAAAAAAAAAAAACGTCACGGGTATTGTTAGACTTTGAAGATGTTTAAGAAAGAAAACACATGTGCACTCTTTTTTTTTTTTTTTTGCGAGAAAGAAACATGTCACCCGGTGCAGCAATAAGGCTCAGTGGTGTGTTTCTAATAGTTTTCAGACAGTGGAAATCTGTGACGTAGATGAATAAGTTAAATCAGGTCTTGGAGCAGATGATGCTTCTGGAGGGATCATTTCACTGCGAGCCCCAGTCTTCCAATAGGATAGAGGTATAGAAGTTCAAACCATCCTTCAGTCTAGTCAGTTGTATCAAGAAGGAGCCAACTATGTATTTCTACCATATGTCTAATCAGAGTAATGTTATTGATGTTCTCCGTTCTCTGGTCATATGACAGCAGATAATCCTATGATAATTCTTCCTTCCTTTAGTTCTTCAGGTAGGCTGAGTTGTTGGAACAGTGATGATAAACGCACACATGGAGACTGAAGTACTAATCCTCTAATAGAAAAACAACCCGAACCAGCTGGTCTTTCAACAAACACCCAGTCTTTGTTTGTCAACTTTCTGTTCATCAGCCCTCACCCTGAGCAAATTCACTTCACTGTAAACGTCTCAATTTGAAAATCCAAAGACGGTAGCAATAGTATACGCATCTGTGGCGCGCGACGAAGCCGTATTTGTGCACAGAGAATGTTGGTTCCCTAAAGTGTGTGGTCTATTGTACCAGAGTGTATCACTTTTTTTTTTTTGCATCATTTCCTTCTTCCTCCTAAGCATAAAAACATGAATATTTAAAACTACATCAAACAAGCATTCATGAAATATTAAAATGTTCGAGAAACAAGAAATGCTTTTATCCTCTCTCTTATTCGTATGTGTATTCTAGACTCTGTCTCTCTCTCTCTCTCTCTCTCGCTCGCTCTCTTGTTCACGCGCACACATAAACACACTTGTGCACACATGCGCATTAACACCCCGCCAGAATTTACCCACGGGTAAGAATGACAGACCCTCCCATTCGATCCACTGTTCTTGTAGTATCAGCACCTTGCTGCATTAAATAGAGGAGGTAAAGATGCAGGGGGGTTCAATAATTTAACCCACATTTAAATTTCAGGCAAAACTCATTATTAGAAGCCTTGGTTTTGTAGACGCCATGGTGGTGAAGGATGCCTCACAGATGTGTCATATTTCAGCAGTGCCTCGGTTCTTTGAGCGATTTGCCTTCAACAGTCAGTCTACAGCACGCATCCTGTTACGGAAGATAGTTTTTGGCAGAAAGATTAAGCGATGGCTTGTTGTTTTATGTAATACCGTTTGTTGACGAGGCAGTGTAAATGTGTGGAGTCTTCTCTTTTCGTATTGCCCCCCCATCCCTTTTTTTTTCATCCCCCTATGGTACCTCACTTTATCTCTGACTCGCTCCTTCTCTTCCTGTTTGGCTAACAGCTGAAGGCTGTGCTAATCACTGTAGCAGCAGCTCTAAGCAGTTGCTGCTGTCTTTTTACAAAAAAAGAAATCCTGCTAAGTGTGAATTAAAGAAAATGTGTAGGGGTAAAATGTTGTTCTGCCCTCTCCCAGAATGCTTCAAGCCAGTAGCATCCCTGTTGGTGCTGCTTTTGGATACTTGTCTTGTCGTGTACCATTTTCTCCATCGCCCTGCTATCAGTTTCCGTTTATCTCGAGCCTGTCATTAGTATCAATGTCGGGTATTGTCCCGGATTAGTATTCAGCCACTGTAATGTAAATGTAATATGAACCCTCTGTTTTATTGGCACCACCGGGTGAATTGACTTGTTGGATTATGCAGAGGATAAGGTTATACCTTCTGCGTGTGTCTTTTTGCAGACCCATGATGCGTTATGAAAGCAGTCGGAGATTAATGGAAGAAGGAAAAAAAAAACCTTTAAGACTCAACAGCACATTGATTCTGTCATTTTTTTTTTTTTTTGCTGCGCCTTTTTCATTTATGCATTTATTCCAATGCTTGTGTTTGCAGTATTGTAATGCACTCTCCAAAGAGCCTTGTCTTTCAGCTGCATGTAGGACAGGGTCTGGTGAAATAAAAAGATTAAAGTCAATGCCAATTTTTGTAGGGGAAGCGGCGATTATTTTATTCATCTTTTTCCTTGTCCTCTTTTCTCTGGTCATCTCAGTCAGGGCACGCCGCTTTTAGACAGAATAAAAGAAAGATCTCTGGGAGAGCAGTCATATTGTGGGCTAAATCTAATCAAGGGGAGAAGTGCTTTTAAATGTCTTTTGTTCCCCTGGGCAAAACGTTTGTGGGCCTCTTAGCCCTTGCCGGCACGTCTTGCCCAAACTCCACCGCCACTAGATGCAATTAATATTGAGCGGATACCCTGGCCTGCACTCCCCTCATATAATAACAGTGTTAGAACAAAGGTTAATGCTTTGAATCTAATCTCTGTCCTCGTCATCTTCGATGGAGTTGCGACGCAAGCAAAGGGAGGTAGAAATGTTAAAGGGGTGGTATCGGGTCTAGAGAGAGACTGTTAGTCTGTTGGAGTGGCGGAGGGGGGGCTCGGAAGGAAGCAAAATTAATTACTGGTCTCTATAAATTTCACGTCATGTCTCATTTTCTTTAATCCTCCCCGCCTTTCTCACTTCATAGTGGTTCTAACAGAGAGGCTTGGGAAGACTAATGAAAAGGCCACATGGATGCTAATAGCAAATTAGCCTTCGCGTCACTTGTGTAAGCCGCAGAGTGACTCTGCACGCCGAAGGCAGTGGACGGAACAGCGACCCAGACCGTTGGAAGATTAGAAGTCTTTTAACATAAGTTGGGCAGGTTATGTGGCTTTGGTGCTTCACACATTTCTTACTCGTTCTTTCTTCACTTTTCCTGCCGTTTATGGGTCTGAAACATGTGGCAACTGTGGTCCAGATATCATTGTGACTATCCTAAAAGAAGCCGTTTGTTGGCTTTAGTGGGGAATTAGTGGCTTGGATATGGAATAATGAGCTGGATCTGATTCCAAATCTTTTTTTTTTTTTTGCTGCTTTTTAAACTGGACCGGAGTCAGGTTTAACATTACATGAGGATTAAAGTCCAATCAGGCCTGAGACGCAAACATACTGAGTCGCAAAACTTGCCCGGATAAAACATTTTTTTTTTTTCTCTGATGAGTCCAAACAGACATGTTGAAGAAAAACACACTTATCGATGGGGCTTTGGATTGCATAGACGGCGTCTGTTTTAGTTTTCACTCCGCAGAATGTTCCAAAAACATTTGAGACTCTCATAGAGACCTACAATATGTCACCAGTCAAATGCAGTTTAAGTCTCTGTGGTGCTGAAGTATTCGTTGCTACAATGTGATTTTTTTTTTCATCTCAGAGATTAAAGGATTGACTTCCAAATGCTTTTTTATTTTAACGTAGTTCAGGGGATACACATATGTTCATGACACATGACAGAAGTACATATATGAATGTAAAAAAAAAAATGGCAGAAACAGGCTCCGGTCAATTGGGTTATTAATGTACAACTGGCTGAGAGAATGTACCAACTTAAGTATTAATGGGATTTACAGTGACTCCAGTAAGTAGCTCTTTCTCATCGAGTCTTTTGTTCTCTCTTTACTTTCTTTTTCCAACACAACCAACGAGAAATCCCACTGCTCTACTTGTGTTCACTTCATTCCCACAGCAAACTAAAGGAGAAAATAACCACGGAACACAAAAACAATAGTCGCTCCTGAGAAGGCTGGCAGCCAGAGTGTAACATGTGCATTTATGTAAACTTATAATCCAATTAACAAGTACAAAAAACCTACAGATCACTCTATTATGGGAATACAATAGAGAGAGGTGCCATGTTCTGAAAACTGCTCATGTGGAAAAAATGCAAATGGTGTGAAATGAGTGTGTCTGTTAATGTGTTCGTATAATGCCTCACGCTGCGGCGCTCCGCTCAAACCCTGACGACTGTTTCTGTTTCGTCTCTCCCTCTTCCAGGCATACTTCCGACAGGGTGTTGCCCTTCAGTACCTTGGTCGCCATGCCGACGCATTGGCCGCCTTCGCCTCGGGGCTCGCTCAAGACCCCAAAAGCCTCCAGCTACTGGTGGGCATGGTAGAAGCCGCCATGAAGTCGCCGTTACGAGGTAAACGACTGGAGTACACGGACATGTGTATCTCCCTGTGTTGACAGCCCTGTGTACACGTGTGTCTGCTTGTCAAGTGTCTGTCTGCTTTGCCATCTCTGATGTTTTGTCCTACAGGTGCCTAAAAGCCCATCTCTGAGGTAATCCTCACACTCTGTCAGTCAATAAGTGGGTTGGGGGTGACTTTACCTGTCAGTTTCGCAGCGCTTCAGCAGTCAGGCCTTCTCTCTATCTGTCCATCTTTCCATCCTCGCGGCTGACTGTCGGTGTCAAGTACTGACTCTGCACTCGGAGGCCTGACGCCCGTAGCTTTGGCACATCTTATTGTCAGTTGTGCTGATCACGCACATAGATAGCCTGTTATCTTAATGAGCATCCAACACTAATGCCATTGTCTGTCTGCCCGGTGTAAGGTTTTTTTTGTTTTTTTTTGTTCCCCCTAAAGGAGAGTGGATTTATAAGTACCACATTCAAGCCAAGATTGCCTCTAAAACGTGTCCTTTCTGGTATGCATTATAATCTTTTATACAAGCCAACTGCAGTGACCTGATTGCCCATGGGTAATCAGTGTGGTCCAGCCTAATGAGCCTCAAAACAAATCTGGCAACCATTTTACATCAGATCACCTCTGCAGAGGGGCTGGATATGCTACAGATCTGGATGGCACCGCCTGCCAACACTGACTGAGTCATCCTGCAGTCTTGCATTGTCGTCGCCGTCTTAAAATTTAAAAAAAAAAAAAAATCTCCTCCTGTAAAAACTGCGCCCGTGAGTAAGTGCGTCTCTGTTTTATAATCCAAAATTTACTGAAGTGTACAATGAGATCAGCGGCTGTGAATGGCTTTGTTCAGTGAGGAATCAGTTTTTCTTTTGATTGAATACAGCACTCCTCTGGATATCTGTGTGCAAATGCAAAAAAAAAAAGAACACAAAAATAAAAATTGAAAAGAGAATAAGGAATGCAGAGCTCATCGGAGAGTTCTTGCATATATATAAGCCTGTCACTGGAACCAAAACAAGAAAAAGGGGTTTTGGGTCTGAGCCCAGACCTGAGCATCATGTACCAGAATGGTTCCTCTCAGTAGGGTAAGACCAACATTTAGCCCCAGCCATTTAATCTCCTAATTGTTTACCCTGTTTCCCACAGTGCCAGGCAACCAACAGAGGACCTAATCCAAGGTGTGTTGAGGAGAGGTAGCTAGGTCAAAGGATTAAGAGCAATGATCCTCTCAGAGGGGCTTCCTGGCTCAGGGGGACGATAATCAATGTTACGCCTGCAAACAGGAAGGATAATCAGTGTTACTCAGCCAAAGTCCCCTGATAAGTGAAAGGTGGGCGGGTGTTGCTTTTTGCTCTCCTTCAAGGCACCCCCGTCCGTGCCAGCGTCGTTTAACATCCACTGAGCATGCGTGTCCAGTACCTCACACGCCAACTGGAGCCGAGTGAAATTTTGCCAGTGCTTTAAGGAATCCTGGGTGCCATACACTACAAATGAACTACTAATAGAAAATGCTAAACTACAAATAGAGATGCACAATTTGAGGAACTGGAGCCGTTCACCTTTCTACCCCTTTAGATTGGTGATTCTCAACTGGTGGGTCATGACCCTAAAGTGGGTCGCTGATGTATTTTCAGTGGGTCGCAAAGCCTTTCCCAGGACAAAGAAGAAAAAAAATCTGTGCTTTTATTTTGGAGGGGATTTTTTTTAATGCAATTTCTGGGTAAGAACTGAAGAAATGTAGTCTATTCCATAAAAAGCACAATGTTTTTCAGCATTTACTCACTGACAAGGTAATCAGAAGAAAAATTAATTTTGTATACTTGAATCTTTTCCAATTGCGCTTTTTCTTTAATTTATTTTGAGTTTGTAGATAAAAACGGAAGAAACTGAATTTATTCCATAGCCCACTGTTGGTTTATCTCATTTGCAATTTTATTTTATTTTTAGTTCAGTTTTTATTGCCGGAATAAGTGACTGGGTAAAATTTAAGAGTACAGTTACTGAAGTGTGACTCAATGTTACGATAAATTAATTTGAAAAGTTGATATTTTTCTTTGATTTGGATCACGGCTTGTCATAAAGAGGTGATGGTGGGTCCTAAAGCCGGACCAGTTGAGATTATTCTAGTCAAGTGGGTTTCCAATGGCCTGTTTTTGACTTGTAGGATAATGATAATCACACTGAAGTTGTAATCTCGTCGTAAGCGCTTTTAGCTAAAGCCACCCCTGCAAACACTGCCCGTCTGTACGTTCACTTAATGCTGTTAAGATATTGTGAAGAAAGAGCCGATTGTATCGCGCTGTGATTTCAGCCTGCACTTATCTGAGTCATTTATCATTACCATAGACATCCCAGCGCAGTGTGATGTTTTCCTTCATCCCAAAGCACCTTGATGTTTATTTCTTGCCACCAAACAAACACCGTGTGACATCCATACTAAAATAGTCCCATAAATAAATTAAAATACAGCAAAGAAAGACAAATAATGAAACCGAGAGCAGAATTTTGCCGAGTACGTCTTCAAGGACACAGTATGTGAATTCATCAAAGCTGGCTTTGATCATGTGGCAAATATAATATGTAGAATTTACCAATTCCTTCTGTGACATGAACGAGTCGACCCACTCTCTCACTAACGCGACTCCCACGCCTTCTCAAGGGTTCTTCCCATAATTCCAGAGTCAAGCAGCTGTTGTGTTCACATGTGACTCATACTGCGTTTCCCACAACAAAGGGCTGTGTCAGCATTGTTGATTAAGCGTAGACAAACTGATGTCCTTCTCCTCCATTGAGTACATTTTTTTAACCATGTATTTATTTAGATTATTTTCTATTAACCAACAAACAAGACGTAAAAAATATTATAATATAGCATCTCTATCTATCTATCTATCTATCTATCTATCTATCTATCTATCTATCTATCTATCTATCTATCTATCTATCT